>JAGDYQ010000156.1:2354034-2489034 GCA_021962125.1 Bulinus truncatus | reverse complement strand
TAATTTTCAACAAATTTTGTAAAACACTTGAATTAGTTTTATGTCAAAATAGCATGAAATGCATATCTTTTCAATGTGTTGTTCACAATTCCTCATGCTAGTTAGGACCGCTAATAAACTGTTGCAAAGCCTTGTTTTTTCTGTAGCCTTACGGAAGTATTATTTCTTTGTTGTCTGCTGCATAATTATATCACTGATAAAGAAATTTGGAATTTGTATTATAATACAAAAAATTACCGTAATTGAAGTTGCAATCCATCACTTAGTTAAAATAATATTGATGCCTTATTCCTTGCAACCGATGCACCAGGAAGAAGTGCTTATAATCGCGTGGAACATCGAATGGCTCCATTTAGCAGAGAACTGTCTGGTGTCATATTGCCAAATGAAAATTATGGCAGTTACTTTGATTCGCAGGGCAGAACAATAAATGAGGATTAGGAAAGAACAAACTTCAGGTTTGCAGGTGAAACTTTAGCTGAATTCTGGTCGCATGTGATTGTTGACCAATTTCCAACAGTTGCAGAATATATCAACCCTTAGAAATCTGAATTGGATGCAGCAGGACTGATGTCGAGGGATAAGAATGGTTTGACCATCATGTTTGCACCAGCCAATACTTCACTCAAATTGTGAAATGTCAGGACATAAAATGTTGCGACAAAGTACGGAGCTCATTTTTCAACGTTTTACCTTCGAGATTATTTCCTCCTCCAAATCCAATCCCAATCAACCAAACAACTGATGGACTCAAAAAGGGCAGATGCAGATGCTCATACATTTCCTTCATTGTTTGTTTGTGGCACAAACTCTCAAATTTGATGACATCATGCCAAGATCAACAGGAGTTTTTAAAGTGCAACCATATGATCTTTATTGTCCATCTTTGCAGACCAGCATACATGATCGAATCTGCAAAGTGTGTCACTTATACTTTGCCTCACAAACAATGTTGAAGAAATATACAGGATAACACAGAGCGCAGGAGAATGTAAAAAAGTAAAGTTTCCTTAGACCTAAAGGGCCGTCCGGGCAGATGAAGTGTAGAATTCATCTGTTTCTATAACCTCGGCATATAAAGGGATTGTGTGGTTTGCACAATGCTTAGCCGCCTTTATTCCCCCAACGTAAAGTCAGGTACCCATTTAAAGCTGGGTGGACTTGGGGACTTTCACCAGGACCTGAAAAAGTCCTAAGGTTCTCATTGAGATACCAACCCGGGACCCTCCGGTCGACAGTCAAGCGGTCTATACCACTCGACCACCCGTCCCCTAGGAGAATGTGCCAACCCCAAATTCGTCCTTTGAGAATCGCTGCTAGAAGGCAAAGAGAACTCATGGCAATTATTGGCAGAATGGAAAATGCACATTCAGAGGATGTTGAGTGGCTAGATGAGGATGAAGTAGTTGATCTGTCTGCAATTATCCTTCCATGAAACGTTGATGGGGAAAGATTTATGTCAGTCTTAACTGTGGATGAACACTTCACTTCACCATGGATGGATGATGTCTAGTGAATATTTTTTAAATTAAACAAAATTCACAGGTCCACTATAAACATATTCAATATAGCACAAGAGCTGCTCACATAATTTATCAATCTAGTCCTTTTTTAATCGCATTGTTTTGTTTCCATTTTTATTATTTAATCACTGGTTGAGGTCAAGTTTCGCTAATCTTCTTCTTATCCTGTGTCAATAGAATGCATAATCAGAAGATTATCTCAAAGTTCACATCACCCTTTGTAAATGAATAGGCAGCCGATAAATGATGTTTATTATATAATTGTCAATCTAATTTTTGCAATTTTTTTTTCAAATTCAATTGATTGGGTTACTATTTAAAAGAATACTGATACAACTATTGACAATTAGTTATTCTACTATTAAACTCATTTAATAATCTGATAGTCCTTTTAATATTTATATTTTAAGGCAGTTTAATAGTGAAGTGCGATTTAAGTTGTCGATTAAATTTTATTTAGTTGTTAATTAAAAAAAAATCGAAAGTGTGATGTACTTTGGGGGGAGGGCCCGAGATTTGTGGCACTTTGTGACAGGGGGGAGGGGTCATTTCTAAAAAAAGGTGTAGCCAAGGACTGCAGGATGCATCCAATGACGTAAATCACGTAATAATAATACTTCTGTTCACATGTTTACTAGCCCACTTCTCAAGTAAACACGAACTTCTCAGTCAGATATTAATTCTGAGTAGACAAACATTTACAGTAGATAGGACTATTGTATAGAAAAATGTTTGTTTTGTTTTGGTTTCTTTAGAGATAACGTTTGTATTTCACCAGGTTGAACAGTATTAGACTGTGTAGTGATAAAGTTTGTATTTCCCCAGGTTAAACCGTGTTAGACTGTTTAGTGATAAAGTTTATATTTCACCAGGTTGAACAGTGTTAGACTGTGTAGTGATAAAGTTTGTATTTCCCCAGGTTGAACAGTGTTAGACTGTGTAGTGATAAAGTTTGTATTTCCCCAGGTTAAACCGTGTTAGACTGTTTAGTGATAAAGTTTATATTTCACCAGGTTGAACTGTGTTAGACTGTGTAGTGATAAAGTTTGTATTTCCCCAGGTTGAACAGTGTTAGACTGTGTAGTGATAAAGTTTGTATTTCCCCAGGTTGAACAGTGTTAGACTGTGTAGTGATAAAGTTTGTATTTCCCCAGGTTGAACAGTGTTAGACTGTGTAGTGATAAAGTTTGTATTTCCCCAGGTTGAACAGTGTTAGACTGTGTAGTGATAAAGTTTGTATTTCCCCAGGTTGAACAGTGTTAGACTGTGTAGTGATAAAGTTTGTATTTCCCCAGGTTTAATCGTGTTAGACTGTGAAGTGATAAACCTGTTATTATAAACTTCCACCAACCTGTACTGATTGATTGCAGCTAACCAGTAATGATTAATAAACTGCCACCCACCTGTATTGAAAGTTCAACCCACCTGTAATGAATAACTGCGATAAAGAAAATATTCATTAGTTTTATGTCTACATTTTCCCCCTTTTTCTTTGCAGATAAAAAGTAGTATATTTTTAACATTTACAAAAATAGAATTGTTCTTAATAACATACAATTCTTGATTCATAGAAAATACACTTTTATACAGTTTAATTAGTTTTATACCACCCTTAGTCGTGTTTGACCAACCAGTGGATTGCAATCTTCACTTTGAGAGCAACAGTTGTAGGAAATAATTATTGTTAAAATCAGGGGTGGGGTGTCGGTCAAAATATTCGTCGACACCGACACCGACACCGGTGTCCCCGTTTTGTCTGTCTGTCTGTCTGTCTGTCCGTCGATCGGATTCGAATTTGAAAAACGCAATGGCTAGAGTTCGTCCAGACGGACGCCGTATTATTTGTTTCGGGGTACGTTTATAGATGTGCGCATGCGCGCCAATTGAGATTAAGATTAAAGATGTCCGCATGCACGGCAATTATTCTTTATTACTTTTTTCGGGTCTGTCCAAGCCTAATAAAGTCGGAGGAAAACAATATCATTCCAACTACAAAAATTAACGAAGAAAACAAAAAAAATATGCGCTAAATTAGCATCTATCGCACCCCCCTTTCCCAGAAACCATATAAAATACATTTTTTTTTCTTATATTAAATACCAACGAAGTCTTGGGGGAAAAAACTGTGACAAATTCCTTATTTCTTTGTGATATTTTAAAAAAAATAACACTGTATAGTGTGTTTTTTTCACTATTAATAAAGATAAGGGCTGTACCAGATTGTAATTTTTAGATCCTGAAGGAATCGGAATCCGGAATCGGATTTAATATTTGAATCCTGCCGGAATCGGAACAGGAACCGGATTTTACCAAGTTAAATAGTAACTCTTCCGAACGAAGTAGTAATTTCTCGCCTAACATAAAAAAGATATAAGAATGAAAAATAGAATAAAAATTTAGTTTTTAAGATCTAGATAGCAAAAAAAAGTTTTAACCATTTAGATCTTGAAGACTGACTAAAACCCCTTCCCGAATCTTGAGTTAAGAAAGATAACTCTGTCAAAATAACATGCTCTTTGTTTTAAAAATATATTTTAATAAAGCTGTACCTAATTTAACTTGATTTCTATTACAATCAAACAAAGAAATGGGTAACATATCTTAGAAAGTATAATAAACATGTTTATTAATAAATGAATTCCAAAAAAAATATATACTGTGGGACCACCAGATAGTTCATTTTTCTTTAGTTTTCCATAGTGGTGTCATTAAACCGTTTTATTTCATCCATACTTTCCTTTAAATCATTATCTGACTATTTCCCATAAAAACGCAAATTAAAATGCATTTCAAATCTAAATCAATATCACTTTAATGTTGAATTAAAAATGTATCTTCAAGTTATTTATCTAAATATGCGAGGAATTTTATTCAAATTTTGACAAAATCCACTAAATTAAAAAATTTGTAGAAAAATAAATTATTGACCTGTTTTTAAACTGTAAACACCCAAAATAGATCGTTGTCTGCTCTAAAAGAAGTTAAACTTTTATAGCTAAATATAGTTTATAGAAAACACGGAATCAAAATTAGCGGAAGTTAAGGTGTCGTATTACTACTAGACTAAATACGATTCAAATCTTCCTTTTTAATATATTTTTACTTACATACAGAACTAAGAGCGATCGACGTTATTGTAGGCCTAGTTTTAAAAATGCAAAGGAAGTTATTGTTTTAATTTAATTGTATAGCGCTAAATATTTCAAAATTATGTTGCGCTAAATAATTTCTTACAAATTTCAAACAACAAAGAAATCCGGCTTAAGTTTGGCACATTTTAACCGGAACCGGAATCGGAACCGGATTTGTTAAAACTGCCGGAATCCGGCTTAACAAGAACCGGAATCGGATTCCGGTACAGCCCTAATAAAGATTATAAAGAATTATACATGTTTTTTTTAATTTGTTTATAAAACTTTTTAAAAGTTGATGACGTCATTTGCTGTTAATAATCGGAGAAGTATGTTTCTATTGTAAACATAATGAATGAGAACTCTAATTATTTAAAGTTATTATCTGTGCGTCACTGGACAAAAAATTACCGTAACTAATACAATTATAGGATTTTCGCGGGAAATGCAGTCTACTATTTATATTCATTTTCTTCCTATGAGTTAAGATAAAATAAGATAGTAAATTACGTTAAAAGATTTATGATGCTGTTTAAAGTCGGCGATCGTTTAAAGAGTTGGAAGTTAATCTCGATTGTCGCGCATGCGAACATCTATAGACGGACCCCGAAAAAAAATAATACGAAGTCCGTCTAGAAGGAACTATAGCCACTGCGTTTGAAAAAATACCGTTTTCAGATCAAACACGGCCGTAGAAATCGTAACTAAAATTAAAAAGCTAGAGACTTTCGAAAACCCGAAATAAAGAAAACAGATAAAACTAAACTCCTGGACCCTTACTCAGCTGTCCATAGATTAGACGTCGTGATTGGTCATGAACGCATTTTAGATACCCCCCACCCATTCGCCAAATCAGCATCCGTATTCGAATCCGACGGATTTATATTTGCCAAATCCGAATCTTACGGATGCGGATTTTCATCAGCTCCGTCACATCCCTATTCGTAACCTGACATTAACAAAACTTGAGGTTTGTAACCTGACATTAACAAAACTTGAGGTTTGTACTCTGACATTAACCAAATTTGAGGTTTGTAGTCTGACATTAACAAAACTTGAGGCTTGTAACCTGACATTAACAAAACTTGAGGTTTGTAGTCTGACATTAACAAAACTTGAAATGATGAAACTGGTCATAGACCCCCATATGATCTCTCCCTGGGTCCCCCGTACTTCTAGGGCCGCAACTTTGTGACTTCTAAAGTCTGTTTGATTTTTTTAACAATTTGTTTGAACATGTTTAGCTCGTGTTGAAAAGTTTTGCTATACTTGACATACAATATATATACATATGGAAAATCACGTTTTCTTAAGCAAAAAAAAAAAAAGTCAATAATGATTTTTTTGTAGAGATCAAGCAATAAATCCATCCATTTCATATAATTATTATTTAATTAAGTTTTAGAACACAAATGACTAATCTCAGTTTATAAGGATGTATACTGTTGTGCTGTACCTACGTATGGTAATTAATGATGGTCTGGGACGTCGGAATCATTCTAATTAAAAAAAAAACGTGTTTTTTGTGAGAATTCGTTAATTTTATATTGTCGATGTCTGCATGATTTGGAATATGAATGTTATATGGATTACACTCGTATTCTGAGGTAACACAACATTGAAAACCCAAATCGCCGCATCCATCCGGCAGGAGCAAAGAAAGATGGGCTTAGTCGATGAGGGTGAGCATAGAAAGATGGGCTTTGTTGATGAGGGTGAGCATAGAAAATGGGCTTTGTTGATGAGGGTGAGCATAGAAAGATGGGCTTTGTTGATGAGGGTGAGCATAGAAAGATGGGCTTTGTTGATGAGGGTGAGAATAGAAAGATGGGCTTTGTCGCTGAGGGTGAGCCTAGAAAGATGGGCTTTGTTGATGAGGGTGATCATAGAAAGATGGGCTTTGTTGATGAGGGTGAGCATAGAAAGATGGGCTTTGTTGATGAGGGTGAGCATAGAAAGACGGGCTTTGTTGATGTCATAAGAAAGTTGTAAAATCATTGTATTATTGGACCCAACTAAAATCCAACTGTCAAGCAATGTTAAATGTTTGTTTCTGATCGAACAGTTCTAGTAATCCTTGATTTAATCATTTTCACTGTGTGATTTTTCCGTTTGATTCCATTTAACTTGATGAAGCTGCCATAGAAAAACAAAAGTAACATAAAGTTCATTCCTTCATTCACATATCCTAGTTCATTCATCAGATATCCACAAAATATCTTCTGTACGCTTAACACCATGTGCTGGTTCGGCTTTGATCGAATTATATTTTGTTTATCTCAACTGTTTCTACCAGTAGCTTGTTTCAAGATGGACAAATCATACAGTTATAAATGTGTCAATACATACAGTTATAAATGTGTCAATACATACAGTTATAAATGTGTCAATACATACAGTTATAAATGTGTCAATACATACTGTTATAAATGTGTCAATACATACAGTTATAAACGTGACAATACATACAGTTATAAACGTGACAATACATACAGTTATAAACGTGACAATACATACAGTTATAAATGTGTCAACACAAAGAACTATAAATGTGTCAACAGATAGAACTATAAACGTGTCAACACATAGAACTATAAATGTGTCAACACATAGAACTATAAATGTGTCAACACATATAACTATAAACGTGTCAACACATAAAATTATCAATGTGTCAACACATAGAACTATAAATGTGTCAACACATAAAATTATCAATGTGTCAACACATAGAATTATAAATGTGTCACCACATAAAATTATCAACGTGTCAACACATAAAATTATCAACGTGTCAACACATAAAATTATCAACGTGTCAACACATACAATTATCAATGTGTCAACAAATACAATTATAAATGTGTCAACACATACAATTATAAATGTTAATATAAATTAAACATAGACATTGTGACTAAAAACTTTTTTTCATTGATTGCAGTAGACGACTTCCTCAACTTTTTGTTCACTCAAATGCCATTATTATGAACAGCAGTTTATGCAGAATGAGAATGAACATAAAAGCTAGCCAGTGAACATTGCTTGCTTCATAAATCTCTCAAGTGAAAATATATAAAAACTCAATTCTCCTTCAACTAATATGTCCATATCTAGCCGTGTTTATACTCTTAACATCCGCGCCTTAATTAATTGATCCACAGTCTACTACATTACTACAATACTGTCCTCACTATTCTAATCTCTCTTAGGGGCGTCACCTGGTCGTCATTATTATCTCTCCTAGACTGTCCTACGTCACCAACGGTCTACCTCTGGAGTCGTCTTACCTTTACTCTTTTACTAGCCTATTTTCTCCCCACCTAGTCTTAAGTCGTCTGTCAACTTGTCTACCTTGTATTAATCCTACTTGTTTGATATCTTCTACCACACAATATCGAAGGGGATGGTCTCCGGTCTCTCAATATACTCTAGCTCCAAACAGTAATATTTATATTATTTCTCTACCTACTGATTGATCTCATTAAGTTGACATCAAGGAACAAAAAAGATTAGACATATGCTTTCTATATTTCGTTTTCGCCTGCGCAATCTAGCCCCGTCTACCCTCACTCCAGTGTGTTACGGCACATCGTTTGCGGAACATAAAATAAGACCTCTAGTTTAATAAGTCTTCTTTTCAACACTCTTTGTACAGAATATGGTATAAATACGTGTTCGCAGGAGCGAATCTTGGAGCCCGAACTTTGGAGGGGCATCGCAAAGTGAATTTTTGTATCCTTTGTGTCACACTTTTAGGGGCTCAGTATTTTGTCTTGTTTTTATCTGATCTTAGTACGTCTCCTTGTACGACTCTTTGAACGTCTCTTTGTAACGATCATTTGTAAGCAGTTATATCAATTGCTAATATTGATGTCATATAGTTAAACCATGTGTCATTCAGTTATATCAATTGCTAATATTGATGTCATATAGTTAAACCATGTGTCTGTCAGTTATATCATTTGCTGCTATTATTGATGTCATATAGTTCAACCATGTGTCATTCAGTTATATCAATTGCTGCTATTATTGATGTCATATAGTTAAACCATGTGTCATTCAGTTATATCAATTGCTATTATTGATGTCATATAGTTAAACCATGTGTCATTTAGTTATATCAATTGCTATTATTGATGTCATATAGTTAAACATGTGTCTGTCAGTTAAAGACTCTATACCATCATACACCTTGTACTGGCCTGGAAATAAGAGTCTGGACCCGATGCACCGTCTTTGTCTGACCTGATCAGAAAGAAATATGGAAGAGACGTCTGCCAACATCAATAGCTCCGTCTTGCACGTTTTAAAGATTGAGAAAACATCGTCCACACAGCTCACCTTCCATCGCCTCGTTTCAGTCGGGGATTTGTGTGCGTGTGATGGTTCAACTTGCCTGGTGTATTTGTTGTGTGAGCAGCCTGACACAGGGGCGGAGTAACATTCCACCACTAATTGGCACACGGGGGCCACTCAGTAGAAAAAAACAACCAGAATCGTGGAAGTCGATTAATGCTAATAAATTGACGATACCGCGTTTAACTGAAGTATTTCTACTAATTATATTTTAACCTTCAATGTACTCGAGTTTCCTATCTAATTAGAACTTTGACTGTTACTAAAACCATGCTACTTTACTTATGAGACTATGATAACAAAAGTATTTCATTTTAAAACAAGTTGAGGGGTTTGGATCAGATGAGTTGTTTTTTAGTTCATACAGGCAGGAGCGTAATTTCGGTTTCGACTTGGGCGGGGAAGGGGGGGAGGAGGAGGCAAGTTGTGATGGTCACTGAGCGCTAGTCTGTGATGCGATCTCTGAGTCGTACTCTATGATGGAGTAAATATCTGTATAGTGTCTATAATATAGTCTATACATGTATTGGTTCTATAATATAGTCTATACGTATTGGTTCTATAATATAGTCTATACATGTATTGGTTCTATAATTAAGTCTATACATGTATTGGTTCTATAATTAAGTCTATACATGTATAGTGTCTATAATTAAGTCTATACATGTATTGGTTCTATAATTAAGTCTATACATGTATTGGTTCTATAATTAAGTCTATACATGTATTGGTTCTATAATATAGTCTATACATGTATTGGTTCTATAATATAGTCTATACATGTATTGGTTCTATAATTAAGTCTATACATGTATTGGTTCTATAATTAAGTCTATACATGTATTGGTTCTATAATTAAGTCTATACATGTATTGGTTCTATAATTAAGTCTATACATGTATTGGTTCTATAATTAAGTCTATACATGTATTGGTTCTATAATTAAGTCTATACATGTATAGTGTCTATAATTAAGTCTATACATGTATAGTGTCTATAATTAAGTCTATACATGTATAGTGTCTATAATTAAGTCTATACCTGTATAGTGTCTATAATTAAGTCTGTACATGTATTGGTTCTATAATTAAGTCTGTACATGTATTGGTTCTATATTCGAGTCTTTAAATAAATTGTGTCTATCCTGTAGTGGATGCCGTACAAACCAGTTTTCTGAGTCTCGACAGGCGAGACAGACACCGCCATAAGACAGTCTTCCCCCAGTTAGTGTCATTCTAACTAGGTGTCAATGTAGAAGACTCCAACATATTTTGTAGCTCTACAGGTCTAGTAGCCAAGATTTCTAACTGGAGTCTTAGGTTATTCTTGAATTGTGTAACTAACAATTGAAATATATCTCGGTGTACTAATACACAATTGGACGATGTACTTGTAAGGTTTAACAATACAACATTTCAAATAATGATCTGGTTATACATCTAAAGTAGATCAAATCATTGACAACTGCATGTTAGTTAAATGTTTTGAATTTAATGTGTTGTTCCTTCATAACTTTATAAAGTGTCCTGTGTTAATAAAAACACTAACAGGAAAACTACTTGAAGGTTTTACCAATACAATATTTAATAAAAAACGTGTCAACTAATTATTACGGTGCCAGATGATAATGACTATTTGGATAATGTTTATAAAAGAAGAAAAATTACAGAAAGAGATTATGACGTCTGGATTAAACCCGGGCTCGTGGATGTGCCGAGTTTTTTTTTTAATCACGTGTGCTATTTTTTTTATAAAAGTAAGAAGTTTACGAAAATATAAACAGTATGTTTAGTCTTTTTTTATCAAATTATGTTCACCAACTTTTACTTTGTATTAACTATACACACAAACAAACAATAATTAATCCAGATGGGCACTCTCACATTTTTAAGTCAATATAATTAAAATAAATATTTATTTGATTTAAGCCATTTTAAATAATTTTTAAAGTTATCACACAGCCATTTTAAATAATTTTTTAAGTTATCACACAGGCTAAGTTTACACTGTACACAGGCTAAGTTTATACTGTACACAGGCTAAGTTTATACTGTACACAGGCTAAGTTTATACTGTACACAGGCTAAGTTTATACTGTACACAGGCTAAGTTTATTCTGTACACAGGCTAAGTTTATACTGTACACAGGCTAAGTTTATACTGTACACAGGCTAAGTTTATATGGTACACAGGCTAAGTTTATTCTGTACATGCAGGATGAAGGATGGCAAAGATGTAAATAATTTAAGACATTTTTAAGTCTTTAAAGTTAATTCAATATATTAAAAATAATTATTCGACCGTTCAAGTTCTGTTGATGTTTAAATCAAAGGCGGCACTTCATTTGAAAAAAAAATGTTCGACTTAAATTCAGCAGGTAAATAGTGTACTAATGGCTGTAGTTGAGTGAAGGGATAGTGGTACGGTGTACTAATAGCTGCTCTGATGTATGTCTGTAGTTGAGTGAAGGTGTGGTGGTAGGGTGTACTAATAGCTGCTCTGATGTATGTCTGTAGTTGAGTGAAGGTGTGGTGGTAGGGTGTACTAATAGCTGCTCTGATGGATGTCTGTAGTTGAGTGAAGGTGTGGTGGTAGGGTATACTAATAGCTGCTCTGATGTATGTCTGTAATTAAGTGAAAGTTTGGTGGTAGGGTGTACTAATAGCTGCTCTGATGGATGTCTATAGTTGAGTGAAAGTGTGGTGGTAGGGTGTACTAATGTCTGTAGTTAAGTGAAAGTGTGTTGGTAGGGTGTACTAATGTCTGTAGTTGAGTGAAGGTGTGTTGGTAGGGTGAGATTACGTCTGAAATAGCCTTGAATTCACAAACCTTTGATAACACTTGCAGTGGATATTTTAGAATAAAGTAGCATTAACGTTTCAATTAGTCTTAATCAAATTACATGACATTGTTTGATTATAAATTGTGTACTATATGAAATACAATAGCACTGGTGGGTCATAGATTTTTAACAAAAAATCCAAATTGTGATTACTGGCTGAACAATACTATCAAACGTCTAAACTATGATTACTGAAACTTAAAGTAAGTCCTTACCGTCCCAGAAATTGAGTCCTTTAGAACGTGGGGGGGGGGGGGGCGTGTAAGAGAACGACTAGTGCAACCGTCATAGGCCCATCGCCACATGGGAGCTCCGCGATAGACTTAGTCACCTATGCAACTAATATTTCGGCCCAGGAAATAATATCGCTAAGAGCCCCGTGCACCTCCAAACTGATGAGGCCACTCCTGTTTGTGCTGGTACTGATATATAACAAATAACTTTCAGAATGCTGCAGTTGCCACGAACTGGTAAAAACTGAAAAAATATGTTAAATTTAGAATGTTACACCTAGAATCTTATACTTCGTAGGCTACACACGTAATGTTATATTTAGAATGTTACATACAGAATGTAATATTTAGAATGCTACATCCGGAATGTAATATTTAGAATGTTACATCTAGAATGTCTTATTTGGAGATGATTATTAACCTACATGTTTTCGAGAGAAATTTGGAAATAAAGACTGACGTTATCAACATATTTATAGTTGGCCACATTTGCTGTGTGATCTGGAAGTCTATAACAACCACTTCATGTTGACCTTTGCAATCCTCTTATGTCTTCCGGGTAATGACATAGTGCTGACCTCTTTGATGTCAGTTCACTGAGCCTATTACTTTGTGTCATATGATTATGGCATTGACGTCACCTGGTCAGTGTGTTGGTTTGTCTCACAGTCTGCTTATTTATCACGAAGGAAAATCGTTTAGATCTGTATAAAACATGTCTGCGAACTATTGTGCTTATTTGTACACTTCTTCCGTTATTCATTTCGCTCTATTCGTCTTCCAATATTTACTTTTACATTGAGTCTTCCATTGGTTACAATTTACCTTGAGTTTTCCATTGGTTACAACTTACATTAGGTCTTCCATTGGTTACATTTACATTAAGTCTTCCATTGGTTACATATTACATTGAGCCTTCAATTGTTTACATAATACAATGAGTCTCCAAACAGTCACATTCACATAACCCCCCCCCCATTATTTACACGTTACAGTTATTCTCCCATAGGTTACATATTACATTCATTCTTCCATAGGTTACATATTACATTCATTCTTCCATAGATTACATATTACATTCATTCTTCCATAGGTTACATATTACATTCATTCTTCCATAGGTTACATATTACATTCAGTCTTCCATAGGTTACATATTACATTCATTCTTCCATAGATTACATATTACATTCATTCTTCCATAGGTTACATATTACATTCAGTCTTCCATAGGTTACATATTACATTCATTCTTCCATAGGTTACATATTACATTCATTCTTCCATAGGTTACATATTACATTCATTCTTCCATAGGTTACATATTACATTCATTCTTCCATAGGTTACATATTACATTCATTCTTCCATTGGTTACATATTGCAATGTGACAACTCAAAATGATGACATTCTTCCATTAAATATATTATGTATATCTTGTCAAGTTGAAACATGTTAACAATATCTTGTCAAGTTGAAACATATTAACAATATCTTGTCAAGTTGAAACATGTTAACAATATCTTGTCAAGTTGAAACATGTTAACAATATCTTGTCAAGTTGAAACATGTTAACAATATCTTGTCAAGTTGAAACATGTTAACAATATCTTGTCAAGTTGAAACATGTTAACAATATCTTGTCAAGTTGAAACATGTTAACAATATCTTGTCAAGTTGAAACATGTTAACAATATCTTGTCAAGTTGAAACATGTTAACAATATCTTGTCAAGTTGAAGCATGTTAACAATATCTTGTCAAGTTGAAGCATGTTAACAATATCTTGTCAAGTTGAAACATGTTAACAATATTGACTATCATTAAGATACTGCAGTGTCTATGCAGTAGAGTGACCTATTTACTGCAGTGCCTGTGAGGTACATTGACCTATTTACTGCAATGTCTGTGAAGTCACTGAAGTCCTTACAGCCACAAAACAAGTTCAAGGACATCGAAATAAACATTTTCAAAATAAATATAGACCTGGACCATTTAAAATTGGAATTATCTGTTGAACTATCTTATATTAACTCAAAATATTATTGTAGGATTTACATAATGGTTACAAACTCGCCTTTTTTAACGTAAGGAACATCAGCGAATAATTCTAAAATCAAATTCAATACAGTTCGTTGTTGGTTCATTTATGTATAATAAAAAAATTTTTTTCATTTAGATTTTAAAAATTCGGAACAAATTTATATTTGTTATTCAAGAAATGTAATTCACCGCTAAGACAATTTACGGAAACATTACACAAAAATAAATTTAAAAAAAAACTGGAAATACAATTTACATCCTTGCTCAATGCCCCCCCCCCAACCATTAAATGTTCCCTCCTTGGGGCCTAATCCCCATGTTGAGAAACACTGGTCAGTTTAGACCTGTCCGTTTGACCAAATCATTTCCCACTGACCTACTACATGCTAGGTTTGTAACTGTTGTGAACTTAGTGTGTTGTTCCCTCATCAAGTTATATAACTTCCTGTGTTGTTCCCTCTTCAAGTTATATAACTTCCTGTGTTGTTCCCTCTTCAAGTTATATAATTTCCTGTGTTGTTCCCTCTTCAAGTTATATAACTTCCTGTGTTGTTCCCTCTTCAAGTTATATAACTTCCTGTGTTGTTCCCTCTTCAAGTTATATAATTTCCTGTGTTGTTCCCTCTTCAAGTTATATAACTTCCTGTGTTGTTCCCTCATCAAGTTATATAACTTTCTGTGTTGTTCCTTCATCAAGTTATATAACTTTCTGTGTTGTTCCCTCATCAAGTTATATAACTTCCTGTATTGTTCCCTCATCAAGTTATATAACTTCCTGTGTTGTTCCTTCATCAAGTTATATAACTTCCTGTGTTGTTCCCTCTTCAAGTTATATAACTTCCTGTATTGTTCCCTCTTCAAGTTATATAACTTCCTGTGTTGTTCCCTCTTCAAGCTATATAACTTCCTGTGTTGTTCACTCATCAAGTTATATAACTTCTTGTGTTGTTCCCTCATCAAGTTATATAACTTCCTGTGTTGTTCCGTCATCAAGTTATATAACTTCCTGTGTTGTTCCTTCATCAAGTTATACAACTTCCTGTGTTGCTCCCTCATCAAGTTATATAACTTCCTGTATTGTTCCCTCATCAAGTTATATAACTTCCTGTGATGCTCCCTCATCAAGTTATATAACTTCCTGTGTTGTTCCTTCATCAAATTATACAACTTCCTGTGTTATTTAAAGAAAAACTAAAAAAAAGCTGTAATTTATACTTGACTGTGTTCATTCACAAATCGTTCAGCCGAATTATACATCAATTAGTATTTCAATTATGGGCATTTAGCCAACCACACAGCTCCCTTGAATGCTATGGTTGGTAGAAACAGGTGAACTCTTCATCATCTATCTGTACCTCATTGGATCTGGTATAGAACAATGTATGTAACTTCCTTGTACTTCAGTCAATAACTGTTGTGTACCTCATGGGATCTGGTATAGAACAATGTATGTAACTTCCTTGTACTTCAGTCAATAACTGTTGTGTACCTCATGGGATCTGGTATAGAACAATGTATGTCACTTCCTTCTACTTCAGTCAATAACTGTTCTGTTTTTGTATGTTTGGTCTAGTGAAGTTTCTCAATTTTGATTTTTTTGTTTGTTGTATAACTTTGTAAATTAATGTACGAAAATGTATTGGAAATAATAATCTGCAATAAGTATGGTTTAAACTATGATAGTGTAGTTTGTTGGTAAGCCTATTTCAGATCCATAACCATTGTGAGTTTGCTGTTGTTAAATAATCGATTGGACACCCATACTGAAACACAATCATGACCATAGAGTGATTCAGTGATTTATATTAAGACAGTGATATTACAAATTAGTAACTTTAATTGACATGATAACTGAACAATTTTATAATTACGACTATTTCCGGTTACGTCTAATCAAACAACAATATTAAACTTCTTGTTAATTAAACCATAATATTTCTTTTGTCTGTTTCTGAGATGTATACATTCTATTTTTTTTCTGTGGTCCGTTTTTTTGGTTTATAAATTCTTTTCTCTTTCTGTGGGTCATTTTAAAAGTTTGTTTCAGTGGTCTGTTTTTGTGAGTTTTATATGTTGTTTTCTGTTTCTGCGGTGCATAAATAATCGCCTATTTTTGTTCACTTTATGTGGTGTATAAATTGTTTTCTGTTTATGCGGTGCATAAATTGTTGTATGTTTCTCTGGTCTATTTCTCTGTTCGGTTTCTGTTGTTTGTTTCTGTTTATGTATACATTGTTTTCTTTTTCTGTGGTCTTTGTTTGTGGTGTATAATTTGTTTTCTGTTTCTGTAATGTATAAATTGTTTTCTGTTTCTGTGATGTATCAATTTTTCTCGGTTTCTGTGGCCTATTTCTGTGGTGTATAAACTGAATGTTGTCTGTTTCTTTGGATAGTTTCTGTTATTTGTTTTGTCTCTTCCTGTTGTATGTTTATGTGATTTAAAAATTGTTATTTGTCTTTTGGTTTAATTTTTTCTAGCTCCTAATCGACTTAAACCCAAACCCATCCGTTTCTTATTAAAAAAAAAACTTTTTCTTCAACATGTAACAAAACAGACAATTGGCACTGTCCTACATTTCAGGTATAGTCTTCACTTTCTTTCAGCACAGTTTGTAAATATACAATGTATAGTCGAGTCTTTTCAGCACAGTTTGTAAATATACAATGTATAGTCGAGTCTTTTCAGCACAGTTTGTAAATATACAATGTATAGTCGAGTCTTTTCAGCACAGTTTGTAAATATACAATGTATAGTCGAATCTTTTCAGCACAGTTTGTAAATATACAATGTATAGTCGAGTCTTTTCAGCACAGTTATAAATATACAATGTATAGTCGAGTCTTTTCAGCACAGTTTGTAAATATACAATGTATAGTCGAGTCCTTTCAGCACAGTTAGTAAATATACAATGTATAGTCGAGTCTTTTCAGCACAGTTAGTAAATATACAATGTATAGACGAGTCTTTTGACACAGTGGAGAACATCAACGTATTTTGATATTTTACTGTCTGAAGTTTATGATAAACCTGACATACTGCTGATGAACCCAAACTAGAGTCATACTTTGCTAATTGCAGGTTGACCTCTGTCTTGACACTATAATTTGACTGGCTGCTGTCCATGTGACATTTAAATTTGACTACGTAATTGACCACTGTCCATCTGCTGGCTACTGTCCGCCTGACTGTTGCATCTGACGACATAGAGCGAATTCTCATGTACTCAAAATTTGACATATTTATGTTTTCGCCTCTATTAATGTGTATGTGAATTGTATAAACATTTATTCATTTGTTTTTTATGTTTGAAATTAATATAGTTTTATTACGGTGAAACTTTGTATTAAGTTCTAACTATTGTAGGACTTGCCGTGTTTTTGAAATTGTGTTTATAGAGATGCAATATAAGGAGAAAGGATCGCATTTGTTCATTTATGTACTCGTAGTTTTAACATTAGAGAAACTATCGCATTTGTGTTGGTCTTAGTGTAGACAATGATTCCATGCTTGCTCGACACCCTACCGATTCAAGTCCACTGGTAGTCGCCAGTGACCAGGTCAGCACCATCAATCCACAGGCCGGACATGTACCTCAGTCGCCACACACATTGACATGTCAGCCACTGCATGTGATTGACCAGTCCGGGAAACTGACACGATGCCGCCTATGGTGCGTCTGTTTGGCGAACTAGCCACTTCTGGTCACTCATCTGGAGCCAGCGGTCGTAGACACAGTTTGAGGCGAGGGTCCGAGGTCGGGGAGAGACTTGAGCACACGATCCATTTGACGTCACACTCATCCACACCCAGCGCACACGAGGGAGGGGGTGGAGACGGAGGCCACCACATGTGAGTATATGACGTCATGTTTACTAACCCAGAGGACACGCTCAGCTCTTACATCAATTACATGTCATGAATGAATCAATCAACAATCACCACCATTTACATGTCATGAATGAATCAATGAACAATCACCATCATTTACATATGATCAATAAACAATCACCAACATTTACATGTCATGAATGAATCAATGAACCATCTTCCCCATTTACATGTCATCTATAGCCAATGGCTACCATTTGCATGTTATGATTTAATCAATAAACTATCACCACCATTTACATGTCATCAATAAACAATCACCATCATTTAATGTCATGATTTAATCAATAAGCAAACATTACCATTTACATGTCATCAATAAACAATCACCACCAGTTACATGTCATCAATAAACAATCACCACCAGTTACATGTCATCAATAAACAATCACCACCAATTACATGTCATCAATAAGCAATCATTACCATTTACATGTCATGATTGAATCAACAAATTGTTAATTCTGAATAGACCTCTCTGTTACGTTGGTGGATAGTCCTAATGCTAATCCTTGCCACGAACAGATCGTTGTCTAGAAGTATGAGAGAGTAGATGTAGATGTTCTGGTGACAATATTTCTATTTTCACCGCTCACTTTCAGTCTCCGCTAATAAGTCAACAAACACCGGTTTCTTTGCTGATAAAACAAGTTTATTATGTAGCTATGTAGACGCCAATTCTCACATACAGTACTTCAGCTTACGTCCTACTCTGCTATCTCACTCGACTACCTAGTTCTCAGTCTCTCTTCTTTGTCTCTTCTCTCCTCCTCTCTTACACACAAAACCGTCCTGCTTATATACAGTACACATTGGCTTTGGCATCGGTGATTGATTACTTCTAATTAATTCTCAGTCCAACTGACTCTACATCCGGGGTAATTTATGTAACGGGTCTGTGGGGGTGGGCACGTGATTTGACATCTAAACAAGGGACCTATGACATTTTCTAACTCAGTATTCCTCGTGAGAAAATTCTGCCCCACGACTTTCATAATCAGATGCAGTATCAACTGCAATTTGCAGCCCGGTCCCAAACCTCACCCTACGTGTCACGGTCACGAACATTCTTCTCCAGGTAAATTGTATCCGTGAACCCTCAGTACCACCGGCGACTCACAACCAATTAACTGGGGGGGGGGGGTGGGGCGTGCTCTCGCGTAAATTATTCATCTATCTGGTCACAATGATACTCCCCCTCCCCAAGCACATTTTGTTCCTAAACCGTAAACTATTGTGCTAAAATAACCTACACCGTAACACCCTCATATATGTCTTAAATCTCAGTGTCCTTTAAAAAAAAAACATTCTAAAAAAAAATACAAAGTTTAAAATAACCTGGCATTACTCAATATAGCGCTGACCAGTAAATATACTGTGATCAGCAATTTACCTATTTAATAGCATCATATGACGTCATACAACATTATTTATTAATACCTCGTATGGACCAACTTATTCATAACATAATGTTCTATTCAAACATTAAACTGAGAATTTGCAAATTATTCAACATTAAAAAAAATAGAGAGAGAGAGAGAGAGGGAGAGAGAGAGAAAGAAAGAGAGAGAGAGAGAGAGAGAGAAAGAGAGAGAGAGGGAGAGAGAGAAGAGATGTGAAGAATATATTTAAGGTTTCACTAGTCAATACTGGACCAACTATTAAAACAAAATAAGCCCGTACTTAGGTCATCAAGGGGTCATGGGGGGGGGTACTGTCAGTGAAATTTTATTCAATTTTATTTCTGGCCATTTTTTTTTATTTCAAAAATGTAAAATCAATAAGTTTTGTTTACAAGTATTCATTTGTACAGTTCAAATTGTTTAAAACAAACATGAAACAAATCAAGCTGGATTTGTCATCTGTATTGTGTTTAGAACCAGCTGTTTGTCATCTGTATTGTGTTTAGAACCAGCTGTTTGTCATCTGTATTCTGTTTAGAACCAGCTGGTTGTCATCTGTATTCTGTTTAGAACAAGCTGTTTGTCATCTGTATTCTGTTTAGAACCAGCTGTTTGTCATCGGTATTCTGTTTAGAACCAGCTGTTTGTCATCTGTATTCTGTTTAGAACCAGCTGTTTGTCATCTGTATTCTGTTTAGAACCAGCTGTTTGTCATCTGTATTCTGTTTAGAACCAGCTGTTTGTCATCTGTATTCTGTTTAGAACCAGCTGTTTGTTATCTGTATTGTGTTTAGAACCAGCTGTTTGTCATCTGTATTGTGTTTAGTAGAACTAGCTGTGTAATGTACAGATGATTATGAAGATCTGATAAAATACATTAGTATTTATATGGAGGGTTAGGAGAGGAGACTAATTAAGTCAATACTTAGGTCATGTAATGAAATTAATCCGGCAATGTTACTAACTACTCAATTGATAACCGAAAGGTCTGAGTTTGAGCCTCGGTTAATGCCAGGACATTCTTGTGTCCGATCAATGGCCACCGAGATTACAAATGGGCTCCCGGTAATTTTTGGGGGAAAGTAAAGACCACGGCCCATACAGTGACTAGCTACACTATTCCTTAGAATATACGTGACTACAGAAACATATGCACGTCTTACCTGAATTGGCTAATTAAGGGAAAATGTACTTACTTTTAAATTATGTCATGAGTTAATGGCGTTATCGTGGGTTGTATCTTACCCCCCTCCCCCCCCCCACACACACACACACAAACACAGAAAACACCTCTTGAAAAAAAAAAACAACGTAAATGTTTTTAAATTGTCTTTAGAAGTTGATGGCATTCGACAAAACAGTTTACAAAAACTTGATTGAAATTAGGAGAAGACAAACTCTTAGCAGGGAGAAGTTCTAATTGACCATATATACAAACTCATTGTCATAGTCTTAGAAGGTTCGCGCTAAATCAATTTATTGAATTTGCAACACAATGAAAATACTTACTTTACAAAACAAACAGTATGGTGACTTTACAACTTTGCCAATTATTATTAGCCGTTAGGAAAATTCTATCTGCCCATCCGAGGGGACAGATGGTCGTGCGGTAAAGCCATCCTCATAGACAGCATGGAGAATTTTCGAGGTCATAGTGAAAATTCCCTCCAAGTCTACCGTTGTGCCTCCATGGCCATTGCACTATCGGCTATGTTAGGGTTGAACGAAACGCACTGCATAAAACAGTCCCATAGTTTATAGGAACTAAGAGATAAAAATCTCATCCTTACAGGGACTTCACAGATCTGCCTACAAGCGCCAGCTTTCCAACCCATTCCTTCCACTCGACACCCTCCCTCCTTCCCTACATTCCCTTCCCCTTCTCTCCACCCCCTCCCTTGTCCTGCCAGACCCCCACCACCATGTAGTAAAGGTACAAAGGCCACAGTATATAGCCAGTGTAGGTTCAGCTCAGGTCAGAGAAAGACATTCATCAAAATAAAGTTTAGAGACAATATTGTTGTAAGTAAAAAAATGGCCGACATTGATACATTTGAATACGTTAACATTTATTTGTGTACTTTGAGTAAACAAAAATAAAAATGTCTGATTTACAAAAAAAATAGTTTACATTGAGATAGAACATCTTGTTATTGGATGTGAACATTTACAATTATCTATACCTGCAGTGAAACACAATTTTGTCATTGGAATGAGAAATTATGAAGACAAAGTGAATCCGCAATAAACAGCCACTGAGCCGATATCAAATAACAAATGTACATTTAGATCTCTGAGTCTATTATTGCAAATAAGTCGAACAGACTATTTGTTTGTTTGTTTGTTTGTTGGGTTCAATCACGATTTCCTAAAGTTCTACAACTACTACGTTCCTACACTCTATGTTCCTACACTCTATGTTCATACACTATATGATCCTACACTCTATGTTCCTACACTATATGATCCTACACTCTATGTTCCTACACTATATGTTCCTACATTCTATGTTCCTACACTATATGTTCCTACATTCTATGTTCCTACACTATATGTTCCTACACTCTATGTTCCTACACTCTATGTTCCTACACTCTATGTTCATACACTCTATGTTCCTACAATCTATGTTCCTACACTATATGTTCCTACATTCTATGTTCATACACTATATGTTCCTCCACTCTATGTTCCTACAATCTATGTTCCTACACTCTATGTTCCTACACTCTATGTTCCTACACTCTATGTTCCTACAATCTATGTTCCTACACTCTATGTTCCTACATTCTATGTTCCTACACTCTATGTTCCTACACTATATGTTCCTACACTCTATGTTCCTACAATCTATGTTCCCACAATCTATGTTGTTACACTCTAGTTCCTACACTCTATGTTCCTACAGCTTATGTTCCTAAACCCTATGTTCCTACACTATATTTTCCTAAACTCTTTGTTCCAACACTCTATGTTCTTACACTCTATGTTCCTACACCCTATGTTCCTACACTCTATGTTCCTACACCCTATGTTCCTACACTCTATGTTCCTACACTATATTTTCCTAAACTCTTTGTTCCAACACTCTATGTTCTTACACTCTATGTTCCTACACTCTATGTTCCTACACTCTATGTTCCTACAATCTATGTTCCTACACTCTATGTTCCTACACTCTATGTTCCTACACTCTATGTTCCTACAATCTATGTTCCTACACTCTATGTTCCTACACTCTATGTTCCTACACTCTATGTTCCTACAATCTATGTTCCTACACTCTATGTTCCTACATTCTATTTTCCTAAACACTTTGTTCCAACACTCTATGTTCTTACACCCTATGTTCCTACACTCTATGTTCCTACACTCTATGTTCCTACACTCTATGTTCTTACACTCTATGTTCCTACACTCTATGTTCCTACACTATTATGTTCCTACACTATATGTTCCTACACTACACTCTATGTTCCTACACTATATTTTCCTAAACTATATGTTCCTACACTATTTGATCAGTTTATCGAGGAAATATTGTCATCATGTAATTTCACACTTTTTTATCATGTTGGTAAACATTTTTTATGGTGCGGTTAAACCTGGTGGTTCTTTCATGAGATTTTTATAGTATAGCCACAATGTTTTCATCCATTTCTCGCTCTGTATTGATTCATTTAGTTATACCCAGTCATACCCTGTGCGGTTAAATTGTGGTGTTCTAAGATTTTATAATACAACATTGATAGAATTCAATGCATTTGTTATAGTAAGAAAAAAAATCTTATCGTAATTAATACTTGCCGTTACATTAGAATCAAACTTACCCTGACAGGAGACAATATTGTTTATTACACAACACACAATTCAACAATTATAGTATGAGAAATTTTACAAAGTACTCAACCAATAATGACGAACTTAGCAAACTATGTCTACTCAAGGCCTACCTAATAACAAATAGTACTTTGCTGAATGTTTTGTGAGTGGGCTAAACATACCATGATGAGTAAATATGCCCGCTGGACAAATACCCGCTTGTGGGTGTTTCATGTGGCCAGCTCATACATGTGTTCATTTATATTATAATTCATATTTACAATCCATTTATCTGATCTCAGGTAATACCGGTATTTGTAATAAACATTCATTGATAACAACAGTCTCAGAGTTAGTTATGTGGTAATACCGGTATTTGTAATAAACATTCAATGATAACAACAGTCTCAGAGCTACTTATGTGGTAATACCGGTATTTATAAAAAGCATTCTCAAATAACAGTCTCAGAGCTCGTCGGCATCCGTCCGTCTCGAGAGACGATGATGTAGCTAAGTTGAGTCTACAAAACACCGCCGGGAATGGCTGTGCAGTACGACTCGGGAGTGGCAATCCCTGCCGCACTTGTAACACTTGAAATCGATCTCCGGGTCTATGGATAGCGAGCTGGAGATGGTGGACCCGAGGTAAGTGAAGTTCTCGACGACCTCTAGGGTGTGCCCATCGATGTCAATGCTTGGGAGTGTATCTGTACCCTGTGCCATGACATTCGTCTTTTTCAGGCTGATAGTCCAAACTCCTTACATGCATGGGAGAGGCGGGTGACAAGCTGCTGCAGTCCGTCTTCAGTGTGTGATGTCAAGGCTGCGTCATCAGCAAAGAGCAGCTCGCGGATTAGGACCTTTGTGACTTTGGTCTTTGCACGGAGGCGGGCTATGTTATAAAGCTTGCCATCGGACCTTGTATGGATGTAAACACCCTCGCTGCAATCCTTGAAGGCGTATTGGAGGAGCATGGAAAAGAAAATGCCGAAGAGTGTAGAGCTACTTATGTGGTAATAACGGTATTTGTAAAAAACATTCTCTGATAACAGTCTCAGAGCTACTTATGTGGTAATACAGGTATTCGTAATAAAGATTTACTGATAACAACAGTCTCAGAGCTACTTATGTGGTAATACAGGTATTCGTAATAAAGATTTACTGATAACAACAGTCTCAGAGCTACTTATGTGTTAATAACGGTATTTGTAAAAAGCATTCTCTGATAACAGTCTCAGATCTACTTATGTGGTAATACAGGTATTTGTAAAAAGCATTATTTGATAACAGTATCAGATCTACTTATGTGGTAATACAGGTATTCGTAATAAAGATTTACTGATAACAACAGTCTCAGAGCTACTTATGTCGTAATACCGGCATTTGTAATAAACCTTCACTGATAACAACAGTCATTCTACAGCAGGGGCCAGGCAATAGCAGGGGGCAGGTAATACATTTTACTAAGTAGAACAAATAAGCAGAGGGGGCCAGACAAAATGCAGGGGGGGACCCGGCCCCCCCCCCTCGCACGCTACGGGCCTGGTTAGTTATGTAGTAATACCGGTATTTGTAATAAGCATTATCTGATAACAACAGTCTCAGAGTTACTCTTGTAGTAATACCGGTACCTGTACATGTACAAACATCTGGTAACCCCAGTTCTATAGCTACATAGGTGGGACATACACCTGGACATACAGATTTTGCCTCAACCAAAACAAAGTCATAATTTGTCTAAATTGATGTCTCGATATGTAAAGATACCTGCGGACATGACACAAATATGATATGTGCACACGTACGGACACACGCACACACACACACACACATTGAACAGGGGCGGGCTATGGAGCAGGGGCAATGTGTATGTGAAAGGTCCGGAATGCCAGGCAGGGGAATCACTTGGAAAAACCTGTTTATATAACAAAAGTCGAGTACACATGGCCTCAGAATAAACAGTCGAGGAACGGGCCCTGTGGAGGGAAGGGAGGAGCATTGAGGGGAGAGAATTGAACTAAATCTTATTAATCTGTTTCCTAGGTGGGATTTTTTTTCAAGGTCTGTGGTTTTTTTTTTTGTCTTGTCTTACTTTCAAGAATTCGGCTTGTAGCTGGTTGTCTGTAGAAGAAAGTGAAACTTTACCACCTAACGTTTTGATGATTCAGTTTTCTGATCATAATTTAATACAACTAGACAAGAAGTGTGGACTGATTATTAAATTGTTAAGATCGTTAGCAGTAAAAAATGTTTTCTAAGTAACCTAGTACATTGAATTGATAAATGTTTTCTAAGTAACCTAGTACATTGAATTGATAAATGTTTTCTAAGTAACCTGTTCATTGAATTGATAAATGTTTTCTAAGTAACCTAGTCCATTGAATTGATAAATGTTTTCTAAGTAACCTAGTACATTGAATTGATAAATGTTTTCTAAGTAACCTAGTACATTGAATTGATAAATGCTTTCTAAGTAACCTAGTACATTTAATTGATAAATGTTTTCCAAGTAACCTAGTACATTGAACTGATAAATGTTTTCTAAGTAACCTAGTACATTGAATTGATACATGTTTTCTAAGTAACCTAGTACATTGAATTGATAAATGTTTTCTAAGTAACCTAGTACATTGAATTAATAAATGTTTTCAAAGTAACCTAGTACATTGAATTGATGTTTTCTAAGTAACCTAGTACATTGAATTGATGTTTTCTAAGTAACCTAGCACATTGAATTGATAAATTCTGTAAAAAAAAGTATGATCAACTGCTTTTAAAAGCTTTTAAATTTGATAAAGAATCAGTACCACAAATACCATGAACAATTTGTTCATATATATATGGCTTATGGCTCATAAATGTATTATGTCAACAACAAAGGGGGGGGGGTCTGAATTAGTTGGACAGTCAGTTACATAATAGATGGAGGGGGGAGGAATATTTTTTGACGTCCACAATGGCAATGATCACTCGTAGAGTATAATATCTAGAATAAAATAAACCATTTCCATTTCTAAAACATTTTTTGACTTTTAAAAAAAAATTATTATTACTAAAACACTCTATAATCATTCATTTTCGTTCGGATAAATATTGACTACTATGTCGGATAGTGTGGTGATTGAAACAAATAGTAGACCATCTATAGTACGTTAAAATATGCAAACACATATATATTTATATATATATATATATATATATATATATATATATATATATAGAGAGAGAGAGAGAGAGAGAGAGAGAGAGAGAGCTTTCATTAGGGCACATAGATAAATAGAACTTTGATTTGGGGCACATTAGCCTTCTTTGCTCCTGGGCCCAAAAATTTCTGTTAATTAATTGCACCCGAATAAAGGTCAAGCTTTGCAACTCATACACCAAGCACGTTCTGTCCAGATACCAGGCACCCACTAGATACTTTTGAAAGTTACTTATACTCTTGTAACGTCAATATGCCTAACTTTTGAAAGTTACTTGTACTCTTGTAAATCAATAGGCCTAACTTTTGAAAGTTACTTGTACTCTTGTAAATCAATAGGCCTAACTTTTGAAAGTTACTTGTACTCTTTTAACGTCAATAGGCCTAACTTTTGAAAGTTACTTGTACTCTCGTAAATCAATAGGCCTAACTTTTGAAAGTTACTTGTACTCTCGTAAATCAATAGGCCTAACTTTTGAAAGTTACTTGTACTCTTGTAAATCAATAGGCCTAACTTTTGAAAGTTACTTGTACTCTTGTAACGTCAATAGGCCTAACTTTTAAAAGTTACTTGTACTCTTCTAAATCAATAGGCCTAACTTTTGAAAGTTACTTGTACTTTTGTAAATCAATAGGCCTAACTTTTGAAAGTTACTTGTACTCTTGTAAATCAATAGGCCTAACTTTTGAAAGTTACTTGTACTCTTGTAAATCAATAGGAATAACTTTTGAAAGTTACTTGTACTCTTGTAAATCAATAGGCCTAAATTTTGAAAGTTACTTGTACTCTTGAAAATAAATAGGCCTAACTTTTGAAAGTTACTTGTACTCTTGCAAATCAATAGGCCTAACTTTTGAAAGTTACTTGTACTCTTGTAAATCAATAGGACTAACTTTTGAAAGTTACTTGTACTCTTGTAAATCAATAGGCCTAACTTTTGAAAAATACTTGTACTCTTGTAACGTCAATAGGCCTAACTTTTGAAAGTTACTTGTACTCTTATAACGTCAATAGGCCTAACTTTTGAAAGCTACTTGTACTCTTTTAACGTCAATAGGCCTAACTTTTGAAAGTTACTTGTACTCTTGTAAATCAATAGGCCTAAATTTTGAAAGTTACTTGTACTCTTGAAAATCAATAGGCCTAACTTTTGAAAGTTACTTGTACTCTTGCAAATCAATAGGCCTAACTTTTGAAAGTTACTTGTACTCTTGTAAATCAATAGGACTAACTTTTGAAAGTTACTTGTACTCTTGTAAATCAATAGGCCTAACTTTTGAAAAATACTTGTACTCTTGTAACGTCAATAGGCCTAACTTTTGAAAGTTACTTGTACTCTTGTAACGTCAATAGGCCTAACTTTTGAAAGCTACTTGTACTCTTTTAACGTCAATAGGCCTAACTTTTGAAAGTTACTTGTACTCTTGTAAATCAACAGGCCTAACTTTTGAAAGTTACTTGTACTCTTATAAATCAATAGGCCTAACTTTTGAAAGTTACTTGTACTTTTGTAAATCAATAGGCCTAACTTTTGAAAGTTACTTGTACTCTTGTAAATCAACAGGCCTAACTTTTGAAAGTTACTTGTACTCTTGTAACGTCAATAGGCCTAACTTTTGAAAGTTACTTGTACTCTTATAAATCAATAGGCCTAACTTTTGAAAGTTACTTCTACTTTTGTAAATCAATAGGCCTAACTTTTGAAAGTTACTTGTACTCTTGTAAATCAATAGCCCTAACTTTTGAAAGTTACTTGTACTCTTGTAAATCAATAGGCCTAACTTTTGAAAGTTACTTGTACTCTTGTAAATCAATAGGCCTAACTTTTGAAAGTTACTTGTACTCTTGTAACGTCAATAGGCCTAACTTTTGAAAGTTACTTGTACTTTTGTAAATCAATAGGCCTAACTTTTGAAAGTTACTTGTACTCTTGCAAATCAATAGGCCTAACTTTTGAAAGTTACTTGTACTCTTGTAAATCAATAGGCCTAACTTTTGAAAGTTACTTGTACTCTTGTAAATCAATAGGCCTAACTTTTGAAAGGAAGGTACTTGTACTCTTGTAACGTCAATAGGCCTAACTTTTGAAAGTTAATTGTACTCTTGTAAATCAATAGGCCTAACTTTTGAAAGTTACTTGTACTCTTGTAAATCAATAGGCCTATTTTTTGAAAGTTACTTGTACTCTTGTAAATCAATAGGCCTAACTTTTGAAAGTTACTTGTACTCTTGTAAATCAATAGGCCTAACTTTTGAAAGTTACTTGTACTCTTGTAACGTCAATAGGCCTAACTTTTGAAAGTTACTTGTACTTTTGTAAATCAATAGGCCTAACTTTTGAAAGTTACTTGTACTCTCGTAAATCAATAGGCCTAACTTTTGAAAGTTACTTGTACTCTCGTAAATCAATAGGCCTAACTTTTGAAAGTTACTTGTACTCTCGTAAATCAATAGGCCTAACTTTTGAAAGTTACTTGTACTCTTGTAAATCAATAGGCCTAACTTTTGAAAGTTACTTGTACTCTTGTAACATCAATAGGCCTAACTTTTGAAAGTTACTTGTACTTTTGTAAATCAATAGGCCTAACTTTTGAAAGTTACTTGTACTCTTGTAAATCAATAGGCCTAACTTTTGAAAGTTACTTGTACTCTTGTAAATCAATAGGCGTAACTTTTGAAGGTTACTTGTACTCTTGTAACGTTAATAGGCCTAACTTTTGAAAGTTACTTGTACTCTTGTAATTGGCCTAACTAGATGTTTTTTTTTTTTTGTTATAATAAATCCAGCTTCGTCATGAGAGTCACAAGAGATATTGTTGATATATATTTGTATAGCTGTATACAAGTTTGCTGATCAAAATGTTTGTAAATTAAAGTCATGAAATAATTGAAAGAACTGGCTAAATTGGAGTCAAACAAAACTCATTGAATAGCGGCACACTGTTTGTATCATGGGTGTGAGATGTGAACCAGTGTTTAGTAAAACTCATTGAAGAACGGCACACAGTTTGTATCATGGGTGTGAGATGTGAACCAGTGTTTAGTAAAACTCATTGAAGAACGGCACACAGTTCTTATCATGAGTGTGAGATGTGAACTAGTGTTTAGTAAAACTCATTGAAGAACGGCACACAGTTTGTATCATGGGTGTGAGATGTGAACCAGTGTTTAGTAAAACTCATTGAAGAACGGCACACAGTTTGTATCATGGGTGTGAGATGTGAGCCAGTGTTTAGTAAAACCTGTTTAATATGTACGGAGCAGGTAAGTAGCGTATTGATTTTATTATAACAAGCAAATTTCAAAGGTGTGTGTGTGGGTGGGGGGAGGTGTCCACCAAAAATGTGACTCTTGTTGACAGTGGGAACAGTGTCTAGTGGGAGGAGTGTCTAGTGGGAGGAATGTCTAGTGGGAGGAGTGTCTAGTGGGAGGAATGTCTAGTGGGAGGAGTGTCTAGTGGGAGGAGTGTCTAGTGGGAGTAGTGTCTAGTGCGAGGAGTGTCTAGTGGGAGGAATGTCTAGTGGGAGGAGTGTCTAGTGGGAGGAGTGTCTAGTGGGAGGAGTGTCTAGTGGGAGGTGTGTCTAGTGGGAGGAGTGTCTAGTGGGAGGAGTGTCTAGTGGGAGGAGTGTCTAGTGGGAGGAGTGTCTAGTGGGAGGTGTGTCTAGTGGGAGGAGTGTCTAGTGGGAGGAGTGTCTAGTGGGAGGAGTGTCTAGTGGGAGGAGTGTCTAGTGGGAGGTGTGTCTAGTGGGAGGTGTGTCTAGTGGAAGGAGTGTCTAGTGGGAGGAGTGTCTAGTGGGAGGTGTGTCTAGTGGGAGGAGTGTCTAGTGGGAGGAGTGTCTAGTGGTAGGAGTGTCTAGTGGGAGGAGTGTCTAGTGGGAGGAGTGTCTAGTGGGAGGAGTGTCTAGTGGGAGGAGTGTCTAGTGGGAGGTGTGTCTAGTTGGAGGAGTGTCTAGTGGGAGGAGTGTCTAGTGGGAAGAGTGTCTAGTGGGAAGAGTGTCTGGAATGGGCTGAAAAATTGTCGAAGTAATAGAGGGATGACCGCATAGTCGAAATAATGCATTACAACTTCCTCTCTGTACTCTAGAAAATTTAATCCTTACAATGTTTTTCTTGAAAAATTTTGGCTATTAACAATATAATTCTAAAAAAAGTTATGACATCATTGTGTTATGGCATATAAAGTGTAATGTACTGATTGTAATAACAAAATTAATTACATCATTGTATTATTGTATATACAGTGCAAGTGTACTGATTGTTATGAGATAATAAAAATGTATGTCAGTGCAATAATATAAAGTATATAATAATACTTATTAAATGTAATGGTACTAAAATGGTAAAAATATTGTAAATATAAATTACTAAGACATCAAAATTATTTTAATCTCCATTGTACAGTTTCATTTAATGGAGAATCTAAACATTTGTGATTTGTGGCAAAAAGAACCATTACTTTGTAAAGAGTTAGATGAATTAGCTGATTACTTCCCTTTACCATTAGCTCTTCACCTGAAAATTCTCTCCCCGCTCAAACAACAGCAGACATTCTTTCTTAGTTACGCAATTCATTTTTATCACTTCCGTATGGCATTGACTGAGCACACCATCACCCATCCCATTATGACCTATTTCTTTCATTAAATTCCAGGGCTGGCCAAACTTAAGGTTGACTAGAACTACATTAGGCCACCACCGAGTACCATGTTAGGTTCATTGTGTCACATAAATAATTATATGAGGAGAGTGCCAGCAAGTAGTACTCACATACAAACGTATCTGCAAGTAGTACTCATATACAAATTTAGCTGTAATGATCGTGGTTGGGTATAAATATGATCGCGGTGTGGTATAAACATGATCGTGGTTTCCGGCATACACATGATCGTGGTTAAGGGCATAAATATGATTGTGGTGGCGGCATAAAAATGGTCATGATTGTGGGTATAAATATGATTGTGGTGGAAGTGGTTCATTAATATAATCTCTAAATAACTATGACAAAATCATTTATCCTCCAGATATTAAATAAAGTTTTTGACCAATTAAAAGATAGTATTTCTGTGTTCTATTGAGACAGTGTACTTGGGACTTGTTTTACTAAGTGTCTGTATTCGAGTAGATCTTTTGAGTATTCGCACATGGGGAATTTTTTATTTATAAATTTATTAGAAATATTGAAAACGTGTTTACTTTAACTTGTACTTTAAGTACCTGCAATCGTTCTTGAACTTGCATTTGCAATAATTGGATTATCTCTGAGTATTAAATGTCAACATTCAAAATAGGTTTCATTGGTATACTACTAAATTGTCAACATACAAGTTGTGACATGGTTTGTCTACTACTAATATGTCAACATACATGTTGTGACATGATTTGTCTACTACTAAATTGTCAACATACAAGTTGTGACATGATTTGTCTACTACTAATATGTCAACATACATGTTGTGACATGATTTGACTACTACTAAATTGTCAACATACAAGTTGTGACATGATTTGTCATCTACTAAATTGTCAACATACAAGTTGTGAAATGTTTTGTCTACTACTAAATTGTCAACATACAAGTTGTGACATAATTTGTCTACTACTAAATTGATCAGTGATAAATTGTGCAGACATTTAAGCCAAGTAACACGGAAAACTGACGAATTTAAAGTGGGCTAGAAAATTATGGGTTGTGTACAATTTTGCAAGTTTGTGATTTAATAACAACATAGATTAGTAATAATTGTCTAAGCCTAATTATACAGTAAATAGGAGATTATTGGCCCTTTTCATATTATAACATTTTCTTTAAATTCAGCATCATTTCTAAATTTAGCTGTACATGCATGTATTTATAATTTGCTAATCATCTGTGTCCGGGTTGTTTCTTCTATTGTTGGAGTCATTGATTGTATTTATTTGTGGAGGCCTTTGGTAGCCGTGGCCTTTCACTCTCTTTATTTTCAAAAACAACAAAAGTCCAATAGAGCATAACAAATATATCGTCCTCTGGTCGAGGGTAACAAATCACTTCCTTTCGGAAATATATAAAAAGCCGGATTTCCAGTCAGTTATTGAAAAACTGTGATCCGGAAAAAATGTACAAAAGTAGTACCTTTACAATCTGTATGTATTTATATCTGCAATTCATCTGTAAAACTACATAAATCAGGTCACGTGGGTCTTATTTAGGATGCTTTATACTTTGTGACACTGTTGTATATTATGTGGCACTGCTTTATATTCTGTAACACTGCTTTATATTATGTGACACTGCTTTATATTATGTGACACTGCTTTATATTATGTGACACTACTGTATATTCTTAGACAATTATATGTATTTTGTGACAATTATATACAGTGGATTCCGCTTAGTTGGGACACCGCTTAGTTGGGACAACCGCTTATTTGGGACTAATCTCAAAGAAACCAAACCAAGAAGCCAATGGTAAATTTGTATGTTTAATTGGGACAGCCGCTTAATTGGGACAAAAAGCCCCGGTCCCGATGTGTCCCAATTAAGCGGAATCGATTGTATATATATATATATATATATATATATATATATATATATATATATATATATATATATATATATATATATATATTCTGGGAAATCATATACATTATGATTCTGGGAAATCATATACATTATGTAACAATATTTTATATTGATAATTCAAAATATCGTACAAATCTGTTGTTTAATATTTTTTATTATACTGTAATAAAAAATATTAAATCTCTTTGAAAACAAAATAAAAATATTTATAATTTGACATTAGGCCTAAACTTGAATGTTCCTTTAATCTTGGCATTCGTCAGTTTGTGTATAATTCAGAGTCATTTAGAACGGATGTCTTGCTCTGATAACTTGACCAACTCACGACACGCAAACTGATGGATGGTTCTATCAGTGGGGAAGGGGTTGGGACGGTGGGGACTACTGTAGCAGTAGGGTAGGGGTGCTAATGTCAGGTGGGCACTACTGCAGCAGTAGGGTAGGGGTGCTAATGTCAGGAGGGTGGGCACTACTGTAGCAGTAGGGTAGGGGTGCTAATGTCAGGAGGGTGGGCACTACTGCAGCAGTAGGGTAGGGGTGCTAATGTCAGGACGGTAGGCACTACTGTAGCAGTAGGGTGGGGTGCTAATGTCAGTTGGGCAGTACTGCAGCAGTAGGGTAGGGGTGCTAATGTCAGGACGGTGGGCACTACTGTAGCAGTGGGGTAGGGGTGCTAATGTCAGGACGGTGGGCACTACTGTAGCAGTGGGGTAGGGGTGCTAATGTCAGGACGGTGGGCACTACTGCAGCAGTAGGGTAGGGGTGCTAATGTCAGGTGTGCACTACTGCTGCAGTAGGGTAGGGGTGCTAATGTCAGGTGGGCACTACTGCAGCAGTAGGGTAGGGGTGCTAATGTCAGGAGGGTGGGTGTCTCCATTCGGCTGAGAAAACAGAATGGAGGTTATAACATGAAACTTGCTTATATGTGAGGTTAGCAAGTTAATTTGATCTGGTCAATAGACAGCCATGCTGTTCAGACAAACTGATACCTTGCTGATGGGTCATTAATGGCAGACCTTGCTGATGGGTCATTGATGGCAGAAAGATGAAAGAGAAAGGAGCAGGAGAGTTTGTTCTACTCATTTGATCGAATTGTAGATTGTGTATATGTTGAGGTGGAGTGAGTACAGAGGGGTGTTGATACAACTTAAACTATTTAATGATCGACTGACTCGATACAGCGGTTAGGTTGAGTTGTGAAGTTGTGTAGTTGAATCATTTTACAACCTACGTGTGTGTGTGTGGGGGGGGGGAACTTCTCAGACGAATCAAACAATTGAAACTTCTAATCTACAGCTGTTTTTCTATCTGTCTTTCTATCTGTCTGTCTATCTGACTTTCTATCTGTCTTTCTATCTGTCTTTATAACTGTCTATGTATCTTCCTTTCTATCTGTTTTTCTATCTGTCTTTCTATCTGTCTTTCTATCTGTCTTTCTATCTGTCTTTCTATCTGTCTTTCTATCTATTTCATCCATCAACATATACATCACAAACACACCCATCAACATATACATCACAAACACACCCATCAACATATACATCACAAACACACCCATCAACATATACATCACAAACACACCCATCAACATATACATCACAAACACACCCATCAACATATACATCACAAACACACACATCAACATATACATCACAAACACACCCATCAACATATACATCACAAACACACCCATCAACATATACATCACAAACACACCCATTAACATATATATCACAAACACACCCATCAACATATACATCACAAACACACCCATCAACATATACATCACAAACACACCCATCAACATATACATCACAAACACACCCATCAACATATACACCACAAACACAACCATCAACATATACATCACAAACACACCCATCAACATATATATCACAAACACACCCATCAACATATACATCACAAACACACCCATCAACATATACATCACAAACACACCCATCAACATATATATCACAAACACACCCATCAACATATACATCACAAACACACCCATCAACATATGCATCACAAACACACCCATCAATATATACATCACAAACACACACATCAACATATACATCACAAACACACACATCAACATATACATCACAAACACACCCATTAACATATACATCACAAACACACCCATCAATATATACATCACAAACACACACATAAACCTATACATCACAAACACACCCATCAACATATACATCACAAACACACCCATCGATATATACATCACAAACACACCCATCAACATATACATCACAAACACACCCATCGATATATACATCACAAACACACCCATCAACATATACATCACAAACACACCCGTCAACATATACACTACAAACCTGACAATCAACATATACATCACAAACACACCTATCAACATATACATCACAAACACACCCATCAACATATACATCACAAACACACCCATCAACATATACATCACAAACACACCCATCAACATATATATCACAAACACACCCATCAACATATACATCACAAACACACCCATCAATATATACATCACAAACACACACATCAACCTATACATCACAAACACACCCATCAACATATACATCACAAACACACCCATCGATATATACATCACAAACACACCCATCAACATATACATCACAAACACACCCATCGATATATACATCACAAACACACCCATCAACATATACATCACAAACACACCCATCAACATATACACCACAAACACAACAATCAACATATACATCACAAACACACCCATCAACATATACATCACAAACACACCCATCAACATATACATCACAAACACACCCATCGATATATACATCACAAACACACCCATCAACATATACATCACAAACACACCCATCGATATATACATCACAAACACACCCATCAACATATACATCACAAACACACCCATCAACATATACACCACAAACACAACAATCAACATATACATCACAAACACACCCATCAACATATACATCACAAACACACCCATCAACATATACATCACAAACACACCCATCGATATATACATCACAAACACACCCATCAACATATACATCACAAACACACCCATCAACATATACATCACAAACACACCCATCAACATATACACCACAAACACAACAATCAACAAATACATCAAAAACACACCCATCAACATATACATCACAAACACACCCATCAACATATACATCACAAACACACCCATCAATATATACATCACAAACACACACATCAACCTATACATCACAAACACACCCATCAACATATACACCACAAACACACTCATCAACATATACATCACAAACACACCCATCAACATATACACCACAAACACACCCATCAACAAATATATCACAAACACACCCATCAACATATACACCACAAACACAACCATCAACATATACATCACAAACACACCCATCAACATATACATCACAAACACAACCATCAACATATACACCACAAACACACACATCAACATATACATCACAAACACACCCATCAACATATACATCACAAACACAACCATCAACATATACATCACAAACACACCCATCAACATATACATCACAAACACACCCATCAACATATACATCACAAACACAACCATCAACATATACATCACAAACACACCCATCAACATATACACCACAAACACACCCATCAACATATACATCACAAACACACCCATCAACATATACACCACAAACACAACAATCAACATATACATCAAAAACACACCCATCAACATATACATCACAAACACACCCATCAACATATACATCACAAACACACCCATCAACATATACATCACAAACACACCCATCAACATATACACCACAAACACAACCATCAACATATACACCACAAACACACCCATCAACATATACATCACAAACACACCCATCAACATATACACCACAAACACACCCATCAACAAATATATCACAAACACACCCATCAACATATACACCACAAACACAACCATCAACATATACATCACAAACACACCCATTAACATATACATCACAAACACAACCATCAACATATACACCACAAACACACACATCAACATATACATCACAAACACACCCATCAACATATACATCACAAACACAACCATCAACATATACATCACAAACACACCCATCAACATATACATCACAAACACACCCATCAACATATACATCACAAACACACCCATCAACATATACATCACAAACACAACCATCAACATATACATCACAAACACACCCATCAACATATACATCACAAACACAACCATCAACATATACATCACAAACACACCCATCAACATATACATCACAAACACACCCATCAACAAATATATCACAAACACACCCATCAACATATACATCACAAACGCACCAATCACCCTATAGATCATAAACAAGCCTATCAACCAATACATCATTGGTACCATATATCCTCATATTCACCCAGCCACCTATTGATCAATGCATCTATATGTCCACCCATCCACACATATCTCCGAATGTCAATATCTGTACCAGTCACTCTGTATGTTAGTAAGTTCTCCAACATTAAAGCGAGCACTTGTCATCAGAGTACGACACTATAAATTCTCTTCACATTTATAAATGAACTCATAAAAAACATAATCATAAATTGTCATCTCTGAACATTGCAAGCGGACAACTTAGATCGGTCCGGACAAGTTTGCAAGTAATTCGGTCATCGCACTCGTATATACGGTCAATTTTCTAATAGCCAGTCCGGGGTAGTTTTTTGTTTATGATTGCACACGACACCAAATATAGCTTGATCCAATCAGACACTCCGCTGAATGATGTAAAGAACGCCTGGATAGTTTTCCCTGGCTGGTCTTTTTTTTACTCCAACTAGCGGGGAAATCACAGGGATATTCAGGGGACTAAACTGCTGGCTGGATGACATCTTTAATAACACTGAATGAGTTCTTGGTTGCTTCCCTTGGAACTAGTGTCAGTTTACAAAGATGGTCTCTCATCATCATGTCTTGTTAACTTGAGGACCCCATACGTGTGTATTTTTTTGTTGAGTTCTGGGAATGACTTGGTCATAAGGAAACCAATGCATCTTGGTCTGTAAACAAACTTACATTGACCAATACACTTGAAGAAATGTATATGTCTATCGTTTGTTAAAATTCATACAGCGACCATCCGTGATACACAGAAGAAAAATCGACGATCCTGACTTATTGTTAAATTGTTAATTCATAAACATAATTTAGTTCAGCAGTTCATATTTTCACATTAACATTACGAATATCACAATTGAGACGTTGATTTCATTCAAAATTGTTATAATGCTTTAAAGTTTGTATCCATTAAAATTTGAATGCCTTTGGGGCACCGGTAAACGTTACACTACATAAAAGATATTTTAGGCCATAACTACTTAGACCATTTGGCAACCATTTTGAACTATTAGAATAAAAAATTAAAAAAAAAAAAAAATTCACTCCACCCTAATGTACATACTATGTACAGGACAGTGAGACGTAGTCTGTATGTATATATTATGTACAGGACAGTGAGACGTAGTCTGTATGTATATATTATGTACAGGACAGTGAGACGTAGTCTGTATGTATATATTATGTACAGGACAGTGAGACGTAGTCTGTATGTACATATTATGTACAGGACAGTGAGACGTAGTCTGTATGAACATTAGGGATGTGACGGATTTGGCAAATATAAATCCGTCGGATTCGAATGCGGATTCGGATTTGGGTCAACACTTGGCTATAAGGGAGTATACCAAGGTGTCAGTTCCAAATCTTTCAAATCATTTCAAACGTCATTCCAACTCGTTTAAAATCATTCCAAACGTCATTCCAAGGTCATTCCAACTCATTCCAAAAGTCATTCCTCCAACTCATTCCAAATTATTCCAAATGTCATTCCAACTCACTCCAATTGGTCACACATAACCAGCTTTTCGCCATTCCAATCCACACATCAACACCGCCATTCAAATCCGCATATCCATTCCGAGGTTTAGAAAGCTCGGATGAAAACAGTGTTTGGCGTGAGGGGTGAATCTAAAATACGTTCATGACCAAATACGACGTCTAATCTATGGACAGCTGAGTAAGGGTCCAAGAGTTTAGTTTTATCTGTTTTGTTTATTTCGGGTTTTCGAAAGTCTCTAGGTTTTTTTAATTTTAGTTACGATTTCTACGGCCGTGTTTGATCTGAAAACGGTAATTTCACATTTGCTCAAAAACGTCGAAGTTCGAATGTCGTCGGATTCGAATTCGAACTTCGTCACATCCCTAATGTACATATTATGTACAGGACAGTGAGACGTAGTCTGTGTGTACATATTATGTATAAAGTACACTACACTTCCTCAACCTCCTTCCGTGGTGGCAGTAAAAAACCTTGTGCTGTTTTTATGATCGATGAACAGTATATACACCCTGCTGGTATGGACACTCTTGGCAAATGCTAAAACTCTTTTATCTGCTTTGCCGGCAGATAAGGAGGGCACACTCACACTGCCGCTCTAAATGCATGGCAGCCATTAATCATTCACCCCCAAATAAAGCTAGTGTGACAGGCACACAACGCCATGTCATGCTAGCAGTGGTAGCGCAAAATCATTAAGACAAAATAAATCATAATTTAGAAAATTGAATGGAAACCGCCAAAAAAAAAACACCCAGGTTTGTGACCCGATAAACTTGCCCCCTCTCCTCAAACCGTACCCGAAATGACCTGCCTACGGGCAGCGTTGACTGCTAATTACAACATAAAAATCAAATGTTACTGCTAGTAATTTGTTACTTTCTTTGTAACAATCAGTGGGAGACAAGTCATGTCCAATGAGGAGTTACGTCCCGTGATCTTCACTACACAAGACATGGGTCTTCTACATAATCGGTAATTTAAACCATTGAAATCATTACTTTGTCCGACAAAAATAACAAACATTTATTTTCAATTTTCTTTATCAGTTGTTGTATTTTCTTTTGTACGTGAGGTGCGCTGTTTGATTTACCCATTGTCCACCAGTCACAGATGGCAGTGTATGTAGAGTGTGTGTGTGTGTGTGTGTGTTTTCTGTAATCTGACTTTGTTTATATATGTTCGTATTTCTGAGTATTCTGTAATCTGGCTCTTTGTGTAGATGTTTGTATGTTTGTATATTCTGTAATCTGACTTGGTGTCTATATGTTTGTATGTGTGTGTATTTTGCAATCTGACTTGGTGTCTATATGTTTGTATGTGTGTGTATTCTGTAATCTGACCATGTTTGTATTTGTTGTTTAAATTAAAGGACTTTATTCGTTACTTTCACTCCAGCGATCAGCTGATCATAAAAAAACATTGTCAATATTTATCTTTATTGCAGACCATAATTTATTTTTTCATTTTATTTTGATAATAATAAAAAATAACACCAAAATATGTCATTTTTTAAGGCCGATACACCAGTCTACCAGCTTGGTCGTACACAGAGTTTATTGAATTTACATGTCCACCAAAACATAATATTTATATTTGGATGAAATAAATAATAATAACAGATAGGTTTATGTTCAAATACAATCAGTTAAAAAAAGATAAAAATGTAATAAATGATATAGATATACACAATTGTGTTAGGCGAATTACGTAAATAAAACTGTACCAAGTGAGATAAACAAACTAAACTCTACCTAGTGAGATAAACAAACTTATTGTCCACTATACAAAGAGACGTTGTTAGTTATATCATTTTTTTAAAGACTAACTGATAATTATATTCGGCGGCTATTTGGTCAGGACACTGTGAACCTGGTAGGCTTTGTGAAGGTTGAGAATTCGAATCTCAATTATAAAGTACTACTATTTGACTGTTACAGTTGCGACCATGATAGTGCTGTAGGTAAAATACTATGAAACAGCCCTCCCCCCTCCTCCCTCCCTGCAACGAAACCAAAACCTTAAGAAGTCGTAATCTATTGAGTTCATTAAAGACTATTATTTTAATATGGACATTATCATCATCATCATCATCATGTTTCCTTTTAGTTCCTTGTGGAACATAGGGCCTCTGTGAAAGCTCGCCACTTGTCACGATCTCTAGCAAGTTTTTTAAGCTCTTCCCAGCTCTTCCCTGATCGCCCGGTCTCATCTAGTATACTGCGTCTCCATGTGCGCTTGGGTCTTCCTCTGTGACGTTTGCCTTGAGGATTCCAGTCTAAGGCCTGCCTGGTTCTGTTGTTCCTGTATCTTTTCTAAGGAGGGTGTGTCCAATCCATTCCACTTTCTCTCTAAGAATTTGTTGAACAATGGATCTCTGTCCACACTTCTCCCACAATTTGGTGTTCTCTCTAACTTGTCATACCACTTCACACTTTCATTATGTATTTCTCGGACATCCTGTTGATGAAGGTCTGTAGTCGATTACTGGTTGTCTCTGTTGTTTTCAAATTCCTGAGACCTCATGGAAGTAGGACAGATTTCACAAACCAATTGTTAAGAGATTCTTAATTTAGTTTTAGAAAAGAAAATGTGTATGCTGGATCTCCAGAACGGCTACTCGAGTCATACGGATGCATGGCGCTTAAAGTTTTATTCTGCGTTCTATGTCTTCGTCTGTTCCTCCTATTATACTGACCATACTCCCTAGGTATACTAAAGTTTTCTACCTGTTGTAGACTTTGATTCCCTACTTCTCTTCTTGCCATCTTGTTGTTGGTTGATTTTTTACAGAATCTTTGTTTTTTTGCCTGGTTTATCTTTGAGACCAACTCTCTGTCGGAATTATCCAGGGGGCTGAGGACTTTCTCTTACATGTCTTGTACATTTGTGGGACAGTGATGGCTGGGTCTATCTACGAACTCTACGTCTTCTAACCACTCTTCACCAGGTTCCTCTGGATTCCTTTACCAGAGTCAGCGCCAGCCTCTCTGGTTACCCAGTCTAGAACAGAAGAACCAAGAAGTGAGGCGAAAAAGGAGCTGGCATCCCAACTAGACTCAGTTATAATGCTGGAATTCCTCTGATACTCTACCATTGTGTACTACTTAGTATGAATGAAGTTTAAGTAGGGTTTTTTAACTGATGGTTATTCTATCTTGGTTGGTATACCATAGTGCCTCATGATTGTCCACATTGTCTCTGTCTGGCAGCCACTATCAGAAGGCATTTTTCAAAGTCTACAAATGTGACATGAGAGAGGGCATTGCCCATTCAATAGTTTGTTCCAATGATGATACATAGAGTGGTAATCCTGGTCAATGCTGATGACCTATCCTGCTTCTGAACTAGCCCTGTTTCTCTCCTTAGGAGGCTTTTGTCTGGCTTCTTTATTCTGTTGAGTAGTATTCTGCTAAATACTTTACTTGGCACCGAAAGGTAGGGTGATTCCTCGCCATTTATCACATCTGTGATGATGAATCTCCATACTTTAGGATCTTAAGTCAGTGTGCCTTTTTTCCATTGTGCAGGAGAGTTTCAGGTTTGACTGATTTGTTATTAAATATATTCTGAAGGATGGTTATGAAGGTTCCAGTTTCCTTCACTTCTTTTAAGGACCTTAGGGTGAGTTTATGTGTCGGTGCCTGGTGTTCTTTACCTGTCGATCCATTTCCGGCATCTAGTTCCTTCACATCATTCTATTCTTCCAGATATCTCCTTCCTATGTTTATATTCAGTGTTTTACCTGTAATAAGGACGGAGTGGATTCAGAGGGGGTTGGTCTCGTTCCAACTAGTTCCACTGGAAATATTCTCACTTCCATCTCTTAAGTTGATCATCAATGGAAGAGAGGAGCTTTGCCTTGTTTGTCTCGTACTGGTACGTGATAATTTAGATTTCTTGCCCATCAAGATTTTTGTGATTTTGTACAGCTGTTTCCATGTTATTTTTCCCTGCTGCCTCTTCTGACTCGATTCTTCCATTCTATTAGTAGAAGGTTCTTTTCTCCTTTCTATGACATTTTTGGAGACTGCTTTTGAGTTCAGTGTTGTATTCTTGTTTGGGTGAATATTCTCTTTCTCTCATTTTATGATTATTGTTGCCCATTTCTGTCTTCGATTTTTTCCATGTCTCTTCCTTTATAGTGCTTTTGTTTCACTCCAGTATTCGGGTAATATTCTTCATGTCTGTGATAATTGTCCTTCCAGGGTTATTTCCAGGTTTTTGTCTCATCATCCTCTGTACTCATCGGATTGGAACTGAAAATCTATTTTGATGTAAGCTTAAGTCATTTTCTCTTTAATTTCTTACATGAGTTTTTTCCTAAGTTAAATCTTATTCTCCCATAGCTTTCTCACTTTGTTTAGCTCGTTTTATTTTGAGCTTGGCTAGCCAGGTGGTGGTTGATCCCATGTCTGCTCCTCTTTTAAATATACAATCTTGTAATATTGCTCCTCCATAGTGACGTTAGCACTCATAATGTGATTGTTGATTCTCTGTTTGTTGGTGGTAGATCCATGTTGCCTTGTAGAATAAGTTTTGTGTGGGAAAATACTGCCACCTATAACCAGTTCGTTGTTGGTACAGAAGTTGGTGAACAACTCTCCATTTTCATTTAGGTTGCCCATTCGTTCCATGCCCATTGTCTTTTCTTTTCCCTTGTTATTGTTTCCAATTTTGGCATTCTGCTCTACATGAGTATCAATGTCATATCTTTTAGGTATTTTTATTGACTGCATACACTACACAAGTTCATTCATGAAGGTAAGCATGTCCTCTTCATGCTGGAAAAAGTTGAGGCCACTCACTTTGTGTCAGTCATGGGTATTTTCAAACCCCTGGGCAGGAACTTTTGACTTCTCATTATTTCCCTTCAAGAAACTGGGATTATTAAGGAGAGCTATTAAAGGCCTCCTTTCTTTAACAGAAATGCCACTCCATTTGTGTTCTCATCTTCTTTCTTAGAAGAAGGCATTGTTTCACCTGGGCTGATCTAAGTTTCCCCGAAGGTCATTCCACACAGCTAACAACAATGTTGATTTAGCTGGACCATCTCCTTTTTGCTCAGGCTGTCTCCCCTGGTTAAAGGGTTCAGACCTTCCAGAAAGGTTCCTAGTATGGTCAGTGTCTTTGGATTAGGAAGGCTTTTTTGTTTTCGTGGTTTGAGCAAATGAAATCTATTATGTAGATTCTGATGAATTTCCCCACATGACTTCATTAATCTCACTTTGTGAGCTCTGCTCTATATCGACTGTGTTTTCTGAAGCTGTAACTCCTTTAGTTTCCTCTAACAGGTTTTTTTATGGCTCAGGTTGTTGGCCCTGCTGCACCTATCTGGGGATGATTCCCTTTCAGCTCTCTGGATAGCTGCCTTGCATTTCGGGCAAGGTTCCCTAGCCTTTGTGGATCCCTCCACTTCCTGTAAGGCAACAGGTTTTGCTGATTTTGGTCCGCCCCGGGTATTTGATTTCCCCGGTACCTACCATATCTGGTGGGCATTCCCCTATCCGCCACCTGGGGAGGCGCTCGATGTAAGATCAGCAACTCCACACGAGTATGGACATTATAGAACCGATTTATTTCTGTTAATTTCAGATTTATTGTCTGATGTAAGCTCAGTAAGTAAGAACTTTCATTAAAAATCTATATAAATAATAGCGGTGTGGGTTCTGCGTTAGATCGAAAGTAAAGAATTAATACAGTAGTATTCCAGTTTAAAATCGTCAAACGTAAACAATAGTAATAAAAATCACGAAAAAATTTGATCTGTCTGAAACCAAAAATAATCTTGCCTACTGATCAAACCTAAGGGAATATAACTCTAAGCAAAGGTTTTGCAGGGTACATCTAGTATATAAATAATTTATTTCAGTGTATTTTAGACGCTGTGGCTAAGTGGAATGACCAACTTACATCAGACTTAGCTTAGGAGAAATAAGATGACTAATATATAAATATATCCCATCAGTCCACATTAAATTCTTGCAATTAAACTAATAGAGTCTGATGACTGGCCGGTCAAGGTCACAAGTTCATCTCCAATCCATTGATTCCACTTTCAACTACTTTAACTAAAACTAAAAAAAGCTAATACACCAAAACAGACATCTTGAGAAGACAGAACGTAAATTAGGTCTGACATTCTGACTGACATTCTGAAATACTCAGATCTATATCAGGTTTGAATGAAACACCAAAAAAAGAAATTAAACTATTAATTAGAAACTAAAAGAGGAAAACAAATTAATTATAGATTCACTTCTCATCCTGTAAGTGGCTGCCTCTGGTAGAACACAATTTTCAAAGTTTGCTTTAGTCTTAATAATAACACATAGCCTACACATGTACTATATACTATATATATATATACTATTTTCTGAATGATATTTAATAATAAATGTTTTATTAACAACCATTAGGTATTTCTAAGTTAACATTTTAAGAGATGACAGAATTAATTGACTTCGACTTTAAAGATACATGTAGCTTTCAGTCTAATTGACTGTTAGATTCTCATAGATATAGATCTATGTTACCTTGTAAGGTTTTAGATTGTTACACTGTTAGATTGATGTTTTGTGCGTTGTTACAATATTTGAAGTGTAGAGTAAGTTGATTATACCTAGATAGTTTCACTAATTGTTTGTTACACCTTTAGAATGTAAAATTTAATACTCGCAGATTATAACACTCATTGATTGTTTTATTTTTACTCTATTTAATAGTTTAATTGATATACTAATATGGTATTAGATAGCTACACTGTTAGAAAGTTACACTGTTAGATAGCTATACTGTTAGATAGCTACACTGTTAGATAGTTACACTGTTAGATAGTTACACTGTTAGATAGTTACACTGTTAGATAGTTACACTGTTAGATAGCTACACTGTTAGAAAGTTACACTGTTAGATAGCTACACTGTTAGAAAGTTACACTGTTAGATAGTTACACTGTTAGATAGCTACACTGTTAGATAGTTACATTGTTAGATTGTTACACTGTTAGATAGATACACTGTTAGATAGCTACACTGTTAGATAGTTACATTGTTAGATAGTTACACTGTTAGATAGTTACACTGTTAGATAGCTACACTGTTAGATAGTTACACTGTTAGATAGTTACACTGTTAGATAGCTACACTGTTATATAGTTACACTGTTAGAAAGTTACACTGTTAGATAGCTACACTGTTAGAAAATTACACTGTTAGATAGTTACACTGTTAGATAGTTACATTGTTAGATAGTTACACTGTTAGAAAGTTACACTGTTAGATAGCTACACTGTTAGAAAATTACACTGTTAGATAGTTACACTGTTAGATAGTTACACTGTTAGATAGTTACACTGTTAGATAGTTACACTGTAAGATAGTTACATTGTTAGATTGTTACACTGTTAGATAGCTACACTGTTAGATAGTTACATTGTTAGATAGCTACACCGTTAGATTGTTACATTTCATATGGATATGATAAAATGAAATAAAATAAATGCACATTTGACTTGCTCTAATTAAATCTCACGGGAAACAGTTTTTTTTTTATTTTTAGATGTGAACTAAACTTAGATAAAGAAGTCGGAATAGAGAGTATGAGAGAAAGAAAGAAGTCGGAATAGAGAGTATGAGAAATAGAAAGAATGAAAGAAATAGAGTTATATTAAATAAAATCTGCACTTCAAAATTTAGAAAAAAGATATGTGTTATAAAAAAGGAAGAATTAAAATGGATAATAGGAGATGTTTTAAAATAAAATAAAATGTTTCAAATGATGTCTGGCAATGTTCAGGTGGAGGAGACTGTGCAGCTGACTTGTCTATTCTAGTGGAAAATAAAAGGTTAAAAACAAACCAATAAAATATGTTCAGGTGTTAGAGTGAATGAACTTCCGGCAGAAATGAACTTTTATAAACTTTGACAACTTATAAATGTAACGAAATTTACATATGCAAGTCTTAATAAGTATTCTGTAATTAGAGTTAAACTTTGATGAGGGATGTGTTTTGATTGTTTTATATTTCTACATGGCTTTATTATGGAGAGGTGTAGTTTAACTAGAAATACAGAACACAAACATACACAAACATACACACACACACAAACAAGCACACACACTCAAGCACATACAAAATCACATATACACAAGCACACACACAATCGCACATAAACAATCGCACATAAACAATCGCACATAAACAATCGCACATACACATTAACACACACAATCGCACATGCACTAGCACACACACAATCGCATATACACTAGCACACAGGGCTGGGGAGTCGGTGTCGGTGTCGGTGGTGTCGGTAGTTTTTGCCGATGTCGGTGTCGGCATTTGTACTTTGCCCGGTGTCGGTGTCGGCATTTGTACTTGTTCGGAGTCGATGCGGTGTCGGCGCAAAAACTCCCCTCCCTCCCAAAAAAAAAATACTAGAACTGTAATTACATAATCCAGAACAACTTTTAATATTAAGTTTTCTTAATTTCTTCTTTTCTTTTTAAATAAATACTCGGTAAATCTGTTTATCAACAAACGTATTATTTTCCAAAGCGTGATTCTCTTCTACATTACAACTTGTCAACATTAACAGACACCGGTGTCGGTGTCGGCCAATATTTTGGCCGACACTCCACCCCTGCTAGCACACACAAAATCGCACATACACAATCACACACACAATCGCACACACACAATCGCACACACACAATCGCACACACACAATCGCACACACACAGGCACAAACACAAGCGCACACACACAACAGTTACACAAACCCATAATTTTAAGCAAAGAAAGAAACCAAACCATATTTTAAAGAAAATTACACAATTAAAAACAAACTAAAATAGTGTTGTCTCCATAACAAATCAGATAATGAGATCATTATTATTGTGTTGGCACAAATAGACATGTTTTACCGTTGTGTCATCATATTCAATGACATTTTATGTGACATCTTCTATGAAATCTTGAGTAAAAATCTTCAGCTGTGAAAATTGATCATACACCATATTTGTAATTTATATATAAATATATATATATATATATATATATATATATATATATATATATATATATATAATTGTCTGCTAATAGTTGTGATTGTTAATGAGAGATGATTGTTATATTTATTAAACTATCATTAACTGTGTTACGAAATGAGGGTAGGAAATATTCAGGTCTGACTTTCTTTTTACTAATAAATAAACTCTCAACTAGTTCAATACTTTAGAAAACTTGTTTACTTGTTACATGTTTAAAGTACTGTTATAAGCTTTTTATTAACTTCACTTTCTCTTATGTGTGTATGTGTGTTTGTCAATAAATCATAACTCAATTTCAGACCTGATCCCATTTAGTGAAAAGACTCAGTCTCGGCACATGTGCAAGTTAAACATGACAGCGAACTATTGTTTAGTTTCAAACTCATACATTCAAGTTAAACAAGACAGCGAACTATTGTTTAGTTTCAAACTCATACATTCAAGTTAAACATGACAGCGAACTATTGTTTAGTTTCAAACTCATACATTCAAGTTAAACATGACAGCGAACTATTGTTTAGTTTCAAACTCATACATTCAAGTTAAACATGACAGCGAACTATTGTTTAGTTTCAAACTCATACATTCAAGTTAAACATGACAGCAAACTATTGTTTAGTTTCAAACTCATACATTCAAGTTAAACATGACAGCAAACTATTGTTTAGTTTCAAACTCATACATTCAAGTTAAACATGACAGCGAACTATTGTTTAGTTTCAAACTCATACATTCAAGTTTATAGCCGTATGGTAAAGCGCTTGACTTTCAACCTGAAGGACCCTGGTTCGATCTCCCTAGAGGACCGATGGATATTTCAGGTCATTATTAATGGCACCATAGAAACTGTCCCGTAAGTGGTTGATAGTTTCTATGAGATAACATCTCATCGTTACAGGGACTACACACAAACACACATTTTTTTCCAGTCAAGACTTGCTAAATCTTTAACTAAAATATTCGTCAGAGGTGTCTAATTGTTTCAAAATAGATACTTATTCGTCAGTAGTGTCTAATTATTTCAAATTAGATAATTATTCGTTAGAAGTGTCTAATTGCTTAAAATTAGATAATTATTCGTCAGAAGTGTCTAATTGTTTCAAATTAGATAATTCCCTAATTGTAATGTTTATAGCTACATGAGACGCACACACTATTTAGATTGTGTCTGGAAGAGGTGTCCAATAGGTTTCGAGTTTATTTTTTTTTGTAACGTTAACATTATTTTCAAACCGTTTGACCATTACATTAGTATTACATGGATGTAAATGTAATACGTATATCAAACTTGTTATACGTAGGATTATAAATTCACTGAGTCCTGAATATTTCATTAGCCAAATGAAAATACAAAAATGTACACATTACTTCTAATATTGGATTTAACTGCAGACCATATGGTGTGGAATATTTAAATGAGGGACTTAATAAAATTTCCTGACTGTTAATATGTTTGGAAAATCTCCAAGTTGCGAATGATTACTCCTCTAATATTAAAGTTTTTCAGACTGATTTATACTATTACCATTTAAAAAAAAAATATGACTAATGTACCAATATTTAATAAAAGCTGTATATATATATATGTTAGTTTTAAACAAATTTAGCAAGTTATTATTACATACAAAGTACTAGCTAATATTTTAGCAGATTATCTATAATATATTTTTGAGATTTATATTTTTACTAGCAGTACCCTGCAAATCCTTTGCATAGAGTTATATCCCCTTAGGCTTGATCGGTAGGCTAGGTTATTTTTTGGTTTCTGGCATATCCGATTTTTTTCATGGTTGTATTTTAAACTGGAAAACTGTTGTATTAATTCTTTACTTTCGATTTAACGCACACTGGAAATGAGTATTATTATATATGATTAGAAATTCGTTTAACAAAAAATCGGGTCGCTAAAACTTAAAATAAATCTGTTTGACTTTTATTTTTCTCAGAATAGTCCAAAATAAATATCTAGTAAGATGTTTATTACCCACAATAGTGTGCATTAATTAACTGAATCCACTCTCTCATTAACACTGCCCAGTCTTGTAAATCAACTGTATTTTGTTTTGGATTTTTAACAAATAAATTTGAAATTTGAAACCATACCCCATCAATGAAATACTAAACTAATTAAGTGAAATGCAGTTACAGGTTTAATCCACTTTATATGTAAATTGACACCTGAGGTTATTTACGTTTAACTTTTATTTGCTATCATAACAACACTTTATACAACAACATATTGACACAAATTAGCGCTACATTTTGTTTATTCGATGATAATCATTTTGAACCAAACAAATTTGTATTGTTTGATTTATAAATATCAATAGAGTATATTAGCCTGCCTAATGTCAAATTAGCTACTCTTCAACTATAGTTATGTGTACATTAATTTTTGCTAATAGTCAGACAACTAACTCTGAGTTGAATAGAAGTTCAGAGAAAATTAAAAGTATTAAATGAAAATAGAATGAACAAAATATCTCACCAACCACCGATATGTTGGAGATTATTTTATTAGATTGAAATAGAATTCCGTTTGGTTTAATCAATTAATACAGTTTCCATAGAAACTATGACAATTTGAAAAGTTGTCGAATCTAGACGGTCGATGTAAACATAGAAATAAATTGTCCGATGTTAACAAATGAAACTGATTGTAATAATTTCAGCCTATATATCTATCATGTCCAAAATGTTTTCTGTTGGTTGATTGAAATAATTTCAGCCTATATATCTATCATGTCCAAAATGTTTTCTGTTGGTTGATTGAAATAATTTCAGCCTATATATCTATCATGTCCAAAATGTTTTCTGTTGGTTGATTGAAATAATTTCAGCCTGGTATATCTATCATGTCCAAAATTATTGCTTCTGTTGGTTGATTGAAATAATGTTCAGCCTATATATCTACCATGTCCAATGTTTCAATGTTGGCTTGATTGTAATATTTCTAGCCTATATATCTATCATGTCCAAAATGCTTTCTTGCGTTGGTTGATTGAAATAATTTCAGTTCTATATATCTATCATGTCCAAAATGTTTCCTGTTGGTTGATTGAAATAATTTCAGCCTATATATCTATCATCATGTCCAAAATGTTTTCTGTTGGTTGATTGAAATAATTTCAGCCTATATCTATCATAGTCCAAAATGTTTTCTGTTGGTTGATTGAAATAATTTCGGTAGCCTATCTCTCTAGCATGTCCAAATATGTTTTCTATTGGCTGGATTGAAATAATTTCTCAGCCTATATATATCTATCATGTCCAAAATGTTTTCTGTTGATTGATTTGAAATAATTTCAGCCTATATATCTATCATGTCCAAAATGTTTTTCTGTTGGTTGATTGTAATAATTTCAGCCTATATATCTAATCATGTCCAAAATGTTTTTCTGTTGGTTGATTGAAATAATTTCAGCCTATATATCTATCATGTCCAAAATGTTTCCTGTTGGTTGATTGAAATAATTTCAGCCTATATATCTATCATGTCCAAAATGTTTTCTGTTGGTTGATTGAAATAATTTCAGCCTATATATCTATGCATGTCCAAAATGTTTTCTGTTGGTTGATTGAAATATAATTTCAAGCCTATATATCTATCATATCCAAAATGTTTTCTGTTAGTTGATTTGAAATAATTTCCAGCCTATATATCTATCATGTCCAAAAATATTTTCTGTTGATTGATTGAAATAATTTCAGTTTCCTATATATCTATCATGTCCAAAATGTTTTCTGTTGGTTGATTGAAATAATTTCAGCCTATATATCCATCATGTCCAAAATGTTTTCTTGTTGGTTGATATCGGAAATAATTTCAGCCTATGGTATCTATCATGATCCAAAATGTTTTCTAAGTTGGTTGATTGAAATAATTTCAGCCTATATATCTATCATGTCCAAAATGTTTTCTGTTGGTTGATTGAAATAATTTCAGCCTATATATCTATCATGTCCAAAATGTTTCTGTTGGTTGATTGAAATAATTTCAGCCTATATATCTATCATGTCCAAAATGTTTTCTGTTGGTTGATTGTAAATAATTTCAGCCTATATATCTATCATGTCCAAAATGTTTTCTGTTGGTTGATTGAAATAATTTCAGCCTATATAATTCTATCATGTCCAAAATGTTTTCTGTTGGTTGATTGAAATAATTTCAGCCTATATATCTCATCATGTCCAAAATGTTTTTCTGTTGGTTGATTGAAATAATTTCAGCCTATATCTATCATGTCCAAAATGTTTCTGTTGGTTGATTGAAATAATTTCAGCCTATATATCTATCATGTCCAAAATGTTTTCTGTTGGTTGATTGAAATAATTTCAGCCTATATATCTATCATGTCCAAAATGTTTTCTGTTGGTTGATTGAAATAATTTCAGTTCCTATATCTCTATCATGTCCAAAATGTTTCTGTTGGTTGATTGAAATAATTTCAGCCTATATATCTATCATGTCCAAAATGTTTTCTGTTGGTTGATTGAAATAATTTCAGCCTATATATCTATCATGTCCAAAATGTTTTCTGTTGGTTGATTGAAATAATTTCAGCCTATATATCTATCATGTCCAAAATGTTTTCTGTTGGTTGATTGAAATAATTTCAGCCTATATATCTATCATGTCCAAAATGTTTTCTGTTGGTTGATTGAAATAATTTCAGCCTATATATCTATCATGTCCAAAATGTTTTCTGTTGGTTGATTGAAATAATTTCAGCCTATATATCTATCATGTCCAAAATGTTTTCTGTTGGTTGATTGAAATAATTTCAGCCTATATATCTATCATGTCCAAAATGTTTTCTGTTGGTTGATTGAAATAATTTCAGCCTATATATCTATCATGTCCAAAATGTTTCTGTTGGTTGATTAGAAATAATTTCAGCCTATATATCTATCATGTCCAAAATGTTTTCTGTTGGTTGATTGAAATAATTTCAGCCTATATATCTATCATGTCCAAAATGTTTTCTGTTGGTTGATTGAAATAATTTCAGCCTATATATCTATCATGTCCAAAATGTTTTCTGTTGGTTGATTGAAATAATTTCAGCCTATATATCTATCATGTCCAAAATGTTTTCTGTTGGTTGATTGAAATAATTTCAGCCTATATATCTATCATGTCCAAAATGTTTTCTGTTGGTTGATTGAAATAATTTCATCAAGGGTCAATCACTCTATGTGTCCATCTTTCTCCCCCTCCACACAGACATCAAGGGTCAATCACTCTATGTGTCCATCTTTCTCCCCCTCCACACAGACATCAAGGGTCAATCACTCTATGTGTCCATCTTTCTCCCCCTCCACCCAGACATCAATGGTCAATCACTCTATGTGTCCATCTTTCTCCCCTCCACCCAGACATCAATGGTCAATCACTCTATGTGTCCATCTTTCTCCCCCTCCACTTGTCTCCCCCCTTCACACTTCAGTCGCTACGTGTTCACAGTTCTTATAATTTAATATGGTAGATGTGTAAAACAAGTCGTTACATGAATATAATGTAAGATGGTAGATGTAGGAAACAAGTAGGTGCATGAATGAAAGGTAAATGGTAGATGTAGGAAACAAGTCAATACATGAATGAAAGGTAAATGGTAGATGTAGGTAACAAGTCAATACATGAATGAAAGGTATATGGTAGATGTAGGAAACAAGTCAATACATGAATGAAAGGTAAATGGTAGATGTAGGAAACAAGTCAATACATGAATGAAAGGTAAATGGTGGATGTAGGTAACAAGTCAATACATAAATGAAATGTAAATGGTAGGTGTAGGAAACAAGTCAATACATGAATGAAAGATAAATGGTAGATGTAGGAAACAAGTCAATACATGAATGAAAGGTAAATGGTGGATGTAGGTAACAAGTCAATACATGAATGAAAGGTAAATGGTAGCTGTAGGAAACAAATAGGTACATGAATGAAAGGTAAATGGTAGATGTAGGAAACAAGACAATATATTCATGAAATAGAGAATGTCAACAAAGTAAAAAAAAGCCCAGAAAACTTCATAAATAGATTTGATAGAAATAATAGACATAGAAAATAGATATAGAAAATAAATAATAGTTAGACAGAATATAGATAAAAAAATCGAGATAATAAAAGACTTAGAAAAAAAGCTAGAAATAGGAAATTAAAAGAATATACATACATGAAGTAGAGAAATGAGGTATAGAAATGAGTTACATAAATGAGATAGAGGAACGAGATAGAGAAATTGACCAACAAACTACAGACGTTCCTGAACGGCTGCCTCAAAAATATCCTAAAGATAAAGTGAATAGATAAAGTAAGGAACGAAGATCTCTGCCTGACAACTGTTAAACCAAGACTCCATAGATCTTCAAATATCCAGAAGTAAATAGAGATGGATAAGCCACTCACTCGGAAAGCCTCCAAAAGAATTACGAAAATGACTCTCCATTGGACCCCCAAGTCCAGAGAAAGGTTGCCCGCCCAAAGACCACTTGGAGAAGGTCTTGCGACAAGAGATAAAAAGTTGCAACCAAATAGGGGAGGAACTGAAAAAGGTCTCCTAAAACAGAGTGAACTGGAGAGTGATAGCAGAGACTAGGGAGCGACCGATAATCGGATCGCTTTCGGTATCGAACCGATATTGGCACTATCGGTTAATATCGGATCGGCCGATTGTTGTAGGGAGCGACCGATAGTCGAACCGATATTGGCACTATGGGTTAACTGTCGGACCGGCCGTTTTTTGGCTGCCGATACATTTTTTTTTTTTTCACAACAGAGTTGCAGAAAAGATAATCAGTAAATAACCCAATTCTATAACCAGATCAGACAAGATTTAAAAAAAAAAGAAAAAAAAAACCCTTACACAGAAATTGTCACGTATACATCAGAGATACGACCTTGAAACAATAGGATTGGCATTTCTTAATTCTAATGTATGACCTTGAATGATACAATTAGTGAACATCTGTGCGTATTTTTTGATGGGATGGGAAGTTGGGGGGGGGGGCACAAGACTTACGTGTCGGCGAAGTGTCACGAAATATGACAGGGAAGGGGTAAGCATGGGTTGACATACGTCATTAGCTGTATTAGCACGAGAGAAACACGTGTTTGGCAATTGGCATTGTTGTTGCTTAAGGGGCTGTCCATTAATTACGTCAACAAAATAGGGGGGAGGGGGGTCAGAAAATTTTTGACAATTGTTGACAAGGGGGAGGGGAGGGAGGTCAAGAAAAGTTGACGTCAACAATGTTACTTTTTTAATTTAATGTAATTACTTAATAAATAGGAAAATTAAGCAGCGTTTGTAGTTCTGTGTTACACACTCGCTTAACATTCAGTATTTTAATTAAACTAACTATATTCCTACTAATTTTGCCACATAAACATTTTGGAAGCCACCTTTTTAGGGGGAAGGGGTAATCAAATGTTGACGTAACTTTATAGGGGGGTCTCGGAAAGTTTGACAAGTTGTTGACAAGGGGGGGGGGGGGTAAAATCGCCAAAAATTTGTTGACATAAATAATGGACAGCCCCTAAAAATAAAATATCGGTATCGGTATCGGTAAAAATGCTGGGGGAAAATATCGGTATCGGACTATCGGTAAAAAGGCATATCGGTCGCTCCCTAGCAGAGACCCTTTGCTTATCCAGGAGTTCAAAGAAGTAAGTCAAGTAAGTCATTGAGAAATGTGATATAGAAATGAGATAGAAAACGAGAAAGAGAAACTAGATAAAGAGATGGGATAAAGAGATGGGATAAAGAGATGGGATAAAGAGATGATATAGAAAGATGAGATAGCTACTTGAGGTGATGACGTAATTTTATCCCCATGGGAGGAAGGGGGTACGTTTTTCCACGTAGACTCTCTCACCTAAAACTTCCGTCAACATGGGACCAATTATCACGCATTACACACAGGATATAACAGCTGACAGATGGGCGGAGGTGGGGAATTTTTTTTATTATGATGGCTGATTCCGTTACCTGTTCCCACAGAGACCTAGTGACGTGTTGGATGTTACGTCCATTTAGTGACCACACAGAGACCTAGTGACGTGTTGGATGTTACGTCCACTTAGTAACCACACACATTAGACACATTGTAGGTTATTAAGATTTAAAATTAAATAAAGTGTCAGCTTTACGATACGATAGAATATGTATATAGGCACTGTTTGAATGTCGACTGAATATACTGTAGGAGTCTATGTAATGCTTTCATATTGAGTCTAGATGCTGCCATGTAACCTATGTTAATTCGTCAGCCATACTTGCAACCCTTGTCGAATTAATGACTAAAAATGAAATCAATTAAAGAAATGTATAGACTTATAAATGTTATTTCCTGTCTATCAATAGAGACGGACACTGAACCATAGCACTAAACTGACATATGCCACAAGAGATTGAACCATAGCACTAAGCTGACATATGCCACAAGAGATTGAACTATAGCACTAAGCTGACATATGCCACAAGAGATTGAACTATAGCACTAAGCTGACATATGCCACAGGAGATTGAACTATAGCACTAAGCTGACATATGCCACAGGAGATTGAACTATAGCACTAAGCTGACATATGCCACAGGAGATTGAACTATAGCACTAAGCTGACATATGCCACAGGAGATTGAACTATAGCACTAAGCTGACATATGCCACAAGAGATTGAACTATAGCTATTCAAGCTGACATATGCCACAAGAGATTGAACTATAGCACTAAGCTGACATATGCCACAAGAGATTGAACTATAGCACTAAGCTGACATATGCCACAAGAGATTGAACTATAGCACTAAGCTGACATATGCCACAAGAGATTGAACTATAGCACTAAGCTGACATATGCCACAAGAGATTGAACTATAGCACTAAGCTGACATATGCCACAAGAGATTGAACTATAGCACTAAGCTGACATATGCCATTTTAGGAATAAAGGCTACCCCCCCCATTTCCAAAAGCAATTTAGTAAAGGTCATGTGGAGAGGGGATTCGTATGGTGCTGGTAGATGTCAGTGTGTCTCCTTGAGCTTCCGGTAGGGAGGACATCAGGATATGGTAGGGAGGACATCAGGATAGGGTAGGGAGGACATCAGGATATGGTAGGGAGGACATCAGGATATGGTAGGGAGGACATCAGGATATGATAGGGAGGACATCAGGATATGATAGGGAGGACATCAGGATATGGTAGGGAGAACATCATCATATGATAGGGAGGACTTCAGGATAGAAAAGGACTGTTCTCATGACGACATGACGTCTTTTTTTTTCCTAAATTTGAAAGACGTTGGGTGGGAGGGGGAAGGGTTAGGGGGAAGGGGGAGTCCGTCACCTTTGATCTAAACTAACGTAAAACTCAGCAGACGATAAACAATTAAAGATGTTACATTTTAAAGTACGCTTTGATTTGTACACAGATTCCAATAATAGTTCTTATTTCACAATGTGTTTAGTTGGCCGTTTCTAATAATAGTTCTTATTTCACAATGTGTTTAGTTGGCCGATTCTAATAATAGTTCTTATTTCACAATGTGTTTAGTTGGCCGATTCTAATAAAAGTTCTTATTTCACAATGTGTTTTGTTGGCTGATTATAATAATAGTTCTTATTTCATAATGTGTTTAGTTGGCCGTTTCTAATAATAGTTCTTATTTCACAATGTGTTTAGTTGGCCGATTCTAATAATAGTTTTTATTTCACAATGTGTTTTGTTGGCCGAATAAAATAAAACGATTCACAGGTAAAGTATTTTACACAGACTTTTACAAATTTGCGATTAAACATGACGTATACAATACACATATAATACACATGTGACCTTACACAAGTTTGGCTTTACACAAAGGAATTTATATATATATATATATTTTAATTTAAGAAAAACTAGATTTTAAATAGCGTTAATGTAATTGTAATTACATAAAGTCAATAGACCAATTCATTTAGTGAGCTGTCTACATTGAAGTCTGTCAGTCTAAACTGAGATATATCAGTCTAAACTGAAGTCTGTCAGTCTACACTGAAGTATGTCAGTCTACATTGAAGTATCTCAGTCTACATTGAAGTATGTCAGTCTACACTGAATTATCTCAGTCTACACTGAAGTTTGTCAGTGTACACTAAAATCTGTAAGTCTAGACTGAATTATCTCAGTCTAAGCTGAAGTTTGCCAGTTCAAACTGAAGTTTGTCAGTTCACACTGAAGTCTGTCAGTCTATAATTAAGTCTGTCAGTCTACACTGAAGTCTGTCAGTATAAGCTGAAGTCTGCCAGTTCAAACTGAAGTCTGTCAGTTCATACTGAAGTCTGTCATTCTATAATTAAGTCTGTCAGTCTACACTGAAGTCTGTCAGTTCACACTAAAGTCTGTCAGTCTATAATTAAGTCTGTCAGTCTACACTGAAGTCTGTCAGTACACACTGAAGTCTGTCAGTCTATAATTAAGTCTTTCAGTCTACACTGAAGTCTGTCAGTTCACACTGAAGTCTGTCAGTACACACTGAAGTCTGTCAGTCTATAATTAAGTCTGTCAGTCTACACTGAAGTCTGTCAGTTCACACTGAAGTCTGTCAGTTCACACTGAAGTCTGCCAGTTCACACTACAGTCTGTCAGTCTATAATTAAGTCTTTCAGTCTACACTGAAGTCTGACAGTTCACACTGAAGTCTGTCATTCTATAATTAAGTCTGTCAGTCTACACTGAAGTCTGCCAGTTCACACTGAAGTCTGTCAGTCTATAATTAAGTCCGTCAGTCTATAATTAAGTTTGTCAGTCTATAATTAAGTCTGTCAGTCTACACTGAAGTCTGTCAGTTCAAATTGAAGTCTGTCAGTCTATAATTAAGTCTGTCAGTCTACACTGAAGTCTGTCAGTTCACACTGAAGTCTGTCAGTCTATAATTAAGTCTGTCAGTCTACACTGAAGTCTGTCAGTACACACTGAAGTCTGTCAGTCTATAATTAAGTCTGTCAGTCTACACTGAAGTCTGTCAGTTCACACTGAAGTCTGTCAGTTCACACTGAAGTCTGCCAGTTCACACTACAGTCTGTCAGTCTATAATTAAGTCTTTCAGTCTATAATTAAGTTTGTCAGTCTATAATTAAGTCTGGCAGTCTACACAGAAGTCTGCCAGTTCACACTGAAGTCTGTCAGTTCACACTGAAGTCTGTCAGTCTATTATTAAGTCTGTCCGTCTATAATTAAGTTTGTCAGTCTATAATTAAGTCTGTCAGTCTACACTGAAGTCTGTCAGTTCACACTGAAGTCTGTCAGTTCACACTGAAGTCTGCCAGTTCACACTACAGTCTGTCAGTCTATAATTAAGTCTTTCAGTCTATAATTAAGTTTGTCAGTCTATAATTAAGTCTGGCAGTCTACACTGAAGTCTGTCAGTTCAAACTGAAGTCTGTCAGTCTATAATTAAGTCTGTCAGTCTACACTAAAGTCTGTCAGTTCACACTGAAGTCTGTCATTCTATAATTAAGTCTGTCAGTCTACACTGAAGTCTGCCAGTTCACACTGAAGTCTGTCAGTCTATAATTAAGTCCGTCAGTCTATAATTAAGTTTGTCAGTCTATAATTAAGTCTGCCAGTCTACACTGAAGTCTGTCAGTTCAAACTGAAGTCTGTCAGTCTATAATTAAGTCTGTCAGTCTACACTGAAGTCTGTCAGTTCCCACTGAAGTCTGTCAGTCTATAATTAAGTCTGTCAGTCTACACTGAAGTCTGTCAGTACACACTGAAGTCTGTCAGTCTATAATTAAGTCTGTCAGTCTACACTGAAGTCTGTCAGTTCACACTGAAGTCTGTCAGTTCACACTGAAGTCTGCCAGTTCACACTACAGTCTGTCAGTCTATAATTAAGTCTTTCAGTCTATAATTAAGTTTGTCAGTCTATAATTAAGTCTGGCAGTCTACACTGAAGTCTGCCAGTTCACACTGAAGTCTGTCAGTTCACACTGAAGTCTGTCAGTCTATAATTAAGTCTTTCAGTCTATAATTAAGTTTGTCAGTCTATAATTAAGTCTGGCAGTCTACACTGAAGTCTGCCAGTTCACACTGAAGTCTGTCAGTTCACACTGAAGTCTGTCAGTCTATTATTAAGTCTGTCCGTCTATAATTAAGTTTGTCAGTCTATAATTAAGTCTGTCAGTCTACACTGAAGTCTGTCAGTTCACACTGAAGCCTGTCAGTTCACACTGAAGTCTGCCAGTTCACACTACAGTCTGTCAGTCTATAATTAAGTCTTTCAGTCTATAATTAAGTTTGTCAGTCTATAATTAAGTCTGGCAGTCTACACTGAAGTCTGTCAGTTCACACTGAAGTCTGTCAGTCTATAATTAAGTCTGTCAGTCTACACTGAAGTCTGTCAGTACACACTGAAGTCTGTCAGGCTATAATTAAGTCTGTCAGTCTACACTGAAGTCTGTCAGTTCCCACTGAAGTCTGTCAGTTCACACTGAAGTCTGCCAGTTCACACTACAGTCTGTCAGTCTATAATTAAGTCTTTCAGTCTATAATTAAGTTTGTCAGTCTATAATTAAGTCTGGCAGTCTACACTGAAGTCTGCCAGTTCACACTGAAGTCTGTCAGTTCACACTGAAGTCTGTCAGTCTATTATTAAGTCTGTCCGTCTATAATTAAGTTTGTCAGTCTATAATTAAGTCTGTCAGTCTACACTGAAGTCTGTCAGTTCAAACTGAAGTCTGTCAGTCTATAATTAAGTTTGTCAGTCTATAATTAAGTCTGTCAATCTACACTGAAGTCTGTCAGTTCAAACTGAAGTCTGTCAGTCTATAATTAAGTCTGTCAGTCTACACTGAAGTCTGTCAGTTAACTTTGAAGTCGGTCAGTCTATAATTAAGTCTGTCAGTCTATAATTAAGTCTGTCAGTTCACACTGAAGTCTGTCAGTCTATAAATTAGTCTGTCAGTCTACACTGAAGTCTGTCAGTCTACACTGAAGTCTCTAAACATTTTCTATTTTTACTGTTCTTGTTTTGTTTATAACTGTGAACCATTTTTCCTTTCACTGTCAATGTAAACCTCAAGTAATACCCGGATGTAGGCAGGTAAACATAAACAATGACTTCAGGTGTATAGAATTAGTACTTACACACGTTGAAATAACCTGATTACCAATGGAAACTAAAATATCATTTTCAGGTACTCGCTGAATTATGTTGTTGTTTTAATCTCACTGTTTCACAACAACACGTAGAACTCAGTTATGTATAGAATTACAGGAATGAACGAATCAATGTAGTGTTACTACTAACTAATAAAAACAGTTACATTAGTTTAAATCAATGATAAAGAAATAGATGAAATACTGAAACTTTTTATAATCTATTTAACAATAGAAAAGACTTATTTCAGTCAGTTAAGCCGTGTTTGTTATATGATGAATAGGTAATAATATATTTGCCTAGAAATATGTTCTTATATTTTATAAAACAAAATTAAAAGCATATTCAACCCCCTTCTTCCCACTTAGATCTAATGTGTTAAAATCTGGAACACCCCCCCATCTAATTATAGAACCTATTCCCACCCCCCTCTTTCTATAAAGAAAAGTTCCTGATTTAATTTTGAAATGTTTATCTGTGTTATTTATCAGACATCTATTGTCCCAAAACTACTCTACCTAAGAGATAATAGTAAATACCAACACTCATCCTCCCACACTCCTAGGGTGTATAATATATCAACCGTCTCTTTACAGCGAAGTCAAAGTTTAATCAATTTATAATTGTTTCAAGTGATATTGCTACAGTTCAAAATATTTTGTTTCAATTGAAGGATTTGCATATATATATAGATATAGTCAAAAGGATTTTAAATATTAAAACTAGATGATTACAAACCTGGCTGAATCAAACAATAATTTATGTTTAGTGCAATGAATTAATCTTTCTGTGTTGTGCAATCAATTTATTGTACATTTGAAAACTCAGTTTTCATTTTTTTGAATTTCTCAACTTGAAATGTTTTCTTTCATAATGTGAGCAGGATATAGTTCAATGTGAGCAGAATATAGTTCAATGTATGCAGTGCTTTTTTTGTGGGGAAAAAAATATTACTTTTCTTGTATTTAAATTTTTATTATTAATTTATTATATTATTAATTTGTTAAAATTGAATTATTTTAAAATACTATCATAGCAGCTGTGATTTAGCTTGCATCGAGGTGCTAACTTGTAGTTAAAAGTTAGGCGATCCACCACTGAGTACCGGCACCTATTTTTTTTTACAAAAAAGCACTGAATGTATGTATTGATCTATAATACCATAAACTAATAGAGGTATGTTTATATTTAGGTTTATATTATTAGATAAATGGATAATGATATAAATCAATGAAGATATGTTCTATTATAATATAGTTCAAAGAAGGTATGTGGTATTATAATATAGTTCAATGTAGGTATATTGTATTATAATATAGTTCAATGTAGGTATTTTTTCTGATACATGGAACACGAGCCAGGAATGTACTGATGTAAACAAGATGGCGTCGTGCAGTTGTAAACTTTTTGTAAACTTACGTTTTATGATTTCCTGTTGAATGTTTTATACGCCGGGGAAATAGAGGTCGGCTGAATGAAGTGTAGAGAAGGAAAGTTGAGGGTGAGTTTGCTGAGAGAAAAATAATGGATGCTTTGTGAGCTTGATTGCTAAGAAGAAATTTCGAATATATTGATCACAGAGACTAGTGAGATGTCAAGTTACGGTAAAAGAAAAATGGTACAATATTTACTTAATTAGCAAAGCAATAACTCTTAAAGAACTGTTGACTTACCAGCATTTAATCAGCCAACACTGAACCACCTAACACTGAACCACCCAACACTGAACCACCCAACACTGAACCAACCAACACTGAACCACCCAACACTGAACCACCCAACACTGAACCACCCAACACTGAACCACCCAACACTGAACCACCCAACACTGAACCACCCAACACTGAACCACCCAACACTGAAACAACCAACACTGAACCGCCCAACACTGAACCACCCAAAACTGAACCACCCAACACTGAACCACCCAACACTGAAACAACCAACACTGAAACAACCAACACTGAACTGCCCAACACTGAACTGCCCAACACTGAACCACCCAAAACTGAACCACCCAACACTGAACCACCCAACACTGAACCACCCAACACTGAAACAACCAACACTGAACTGCCCAACACTGAACCACCCAGTCTACACTGAACCACCCAACACTGAACCACCCAACACTGAACCACCCAACACTGAAACAACCAACACTGAACTGCCCAACACTGAACCGCCCAACACTGAACCGCCCAACACTGAACCACCCAAAACTGAACCACCCAACACTGAACCACCCAACACTGAAACAACCAACACTGAACTGCCCAACACTGAACCACCCAAAACTGAACCACCCAACACTGAACCAACATTGAACCACCCAACACTGAACCACCCAACACTGATCCGCCCAACACAGAACTGCCCAACATTGAACCCCCAAAACTGACCTGCCTAAAATTCAATGAACCAATACCCCTACTAACTTATCAATCGTTTATCAAATAGGAACAGATCAATACCCATCTAGCCAAACAACAAAGGTCAAATTTACCAAACCTAATTTTTAACTATCAGAGCGACCATATCTAATCTGACTTACCTTTTACAAATCAACACTAAAAAAGGTGTATTATAATAATTGTCTAACAATCTATTGATCAACATTTATCAGAACAACAATCTATTGACCAGACATTATTTGACTATCAACAAGTGACCAGCATTCAATAGTCCACCAGGTGACCAATTATTTGACTATCAACAAGTGACCAGCATTCAATAGTCCACCAGGTAACCAATTATTTGACTATCAACAAGTGACCAGCATTCAATAGTCCACCAGGTAACCAATTATTTGACTACCAACAAGTGACCAGCATTCAATAGTCCACCAGGTGACCAATCATTCAACTGTCCAATAATCTAGGGATCAAGACTTTCTCTTTTCTCAATTACTGCAAAACATTTTTCGTATTTTTAAAATTTAATTCTTCTATTACCAGTCTTATCTAAATATCTCAAGGCATTATGGGATACATTATTCAAAATAGAAAAAAATATGATTCCATAAAAGAAATATGGCGTCCTTTTCCACTTTAGACAAATGACGAAATAAATCACGTGAGACGACTGTTTACATTAATAAATCAGCTGTTTTGTGGGCGTGTATAGTCCAAAATGTACTTTGGAAACTTTTGAGCACTTCACTATTTCACCTTTTTTAAAGGGAATTTCGCCTGCACTCTGCCTCCCATACATAACAAATGTATCCGTCTAGCAGTCCATCTCTCTTTGTATTTCATCATTAGTTTTACATTTTATATTTCATCCAATCTATGTTTCAAAATTCAATCACTTATTATAATATGTTTGTTGCTCTACACCATCTGAAACCTTCGTTTGTGTTATTATTGTTTCGAAAGTTGTTGCTGCTAATAGTACAGATTTCCTTTTTTTTTTTTGTTTTAACATTGTGGGTATTGTTGATGTTGACAAATTCACTGTGGCGATGAGATCTAATAGACACACACCTGTGATTGCGGTTGATTTTCCTGGGAAACTGTTTATTGTTGCTATACTTCTCAAACATTGACTAGCTACAACTGGAACATTATCATTGACTAGCTACAACTGGAACATTATCATTGACTAGCTACAACTGGAACATCATCATTGACTAGCTACAACTGGAACATTATCATGAAAGCTGAAATGAAGTTTCTTAAATATCATAACTTAGAATAGTTGATGTACGAGATTAGACAATAAGCAATATGACACTATCGGTTCTCGCAGTTAGCAAAAAACAACAATAGAGAATGTAAATATTAATAGAATTAATCTGTTGCATAAAAAAAACGTTTAACATCTAAACAGAATCAATGGTGGGGCCGTAGCTATTGGGGCCCCCTGTGCAAGTTATGGCGCCCTCCCCCCAATATGACAATTGAAAAAAATAAAAATGAATATTTCGCGACGTCTTCCTAGTTCGGCCGCACTATCCACATCTTCCTTCATTCGCCACTGATCCATGGCCTCTCTCTCTTTCTCTCTCTCTCTCTCTCTCTCTCTCTCTCTCTCTCTCTCTGTCGGCATATATATATATATATATATATATATATATATATATATATATATATATATATATATGATGAGATAGATGGTATAGGTCATACATAGAAAGATAGACATATATTTACTATCTTCAAATAGGCAGATACTCATTATCTTTAGGATAGTTTACACCAATATACAAATCCTTGGTATTGCCGTTCTAATCAATTAACTCTCTATTTTCTGTCTCTTTCTAAAGTGACGGTTTAGTTGTAACATGAAGAGATAATTATTTCAAAATATTTTAGCCGTATTAACCATCTGTGTATGTGTGTGTGTGTGTGTGTGTGTGTGTGTGTGTGTATGTGTATGTGTATGTATGTGTGTGTATGTGTATGTGTGTGTATGTGTATGTGTATGTGTGTGTATGTTTATGTGTGTGTATGTGTGTGTGTATGTGTATGTCTGTGTGTTTATGTGTGTGTATGTGTGTATGTGTGTGGTGTTTGTGGTGTGTGTATGTGTGTGTGGTGTGTGTGTATGTGTATTACCTACTGACCAAACAGACCATCCGTCCAACACTACCACTCCTGCCCTGACCTCTCCAATATGTACTCCCCCCACATACCTTTCACTCTTCAGGCTTTTACCCAAAGTTTGTGTTGACCCTACCACACCCACTCACCACACATACACACACATACACACTCTCTAGAATCTAATTAACAATATCTGGACAATGTCCTGCTGAACAGTTTGATTTATCCTGTCTAATGATAGAATGACGTATTCTACCTTAGCAGTTCGCAATCTTTGAACATCAGTGGTCTATGAACATCCGTGGTCCTCAGTCTAAGAACATCAGTGGTCTATGAACATTCGTGGTCCTCAGTCTAAGAACATCAGTGGTCTATGAACATTCGTGGTCCTCAGTCTATGAACATCAGTGGTCTATGAACATCCGTGGTCCTCAGTCTATGAACATTCGTGGTCCTCAGTCTATGAACATCAGTGGTCTATGAACATCCGTGGTCCTCAGTCTATGAACATCCGTGGTCCTCAGTCTATGAACATCAGTGGTCTATGAACATCCGTGGTCCTCAGTCTATGAACATCAGTGGTCTATGAACATTCGTGGTCCTCAGTCTATGAACATCAGTGGTCTATGAACATCCGTGGTCCTCAGTCTATGAACATTCGTGGTCCTCAGTCTATGAACATCAGTGGTCTATGAACATCCGTGGTCCTCAGTCTATGAACATCCGTGGTCCTCAGTCTATGAACATCAGTGGTCTATGAACATCCGTGGTCCTCAGTCTATGAACATCCGTGGTCCTCAGTCTATGAACATCCGTGGTCCTCAGTCTATGAACATCCGTGGTCCTCAGTCTATGAACATCCGTGGTCCTCAGTCTATGAACATCCGTGGTCCTAAATCTATAAATTTCACCGGGTGACGAACGTAATGTTACATACTAAATATTAATTCTTTTGTAACCACAACCAATTTTACAAACATTTACCGGTAATTCGTTGTACATTTTCTTGGTATCACTTTCGGTTTAATAGTTGTAAAGACCTTCTATACATGCAATGGTAGCAATGGTAGCAATTCATCCATTCAACCAATCGATCTATGGCTATCAATACAAGTTTTCTCTTAATACATCGATCAATTGTTAAAAAGTATAACATAGGAGAGGAACAGAATAAACTACATCAGTCCCGTATCGTTGCAGTAAAAATATTGCTGGGGACTAAAAACAAGGATATAGATAAATAAAATAGAACATTACATTTTTAGCAGGTAACTAAAACACCAAACACTTGAAACACATCTTTATATGGAACAAGGGCACTTTAAAAATATTGATGTATGGAACAAGAACACTTTAAACATATTGTTATTTGGAACAATGAGCACTTTAAACACACTGTTATATGGAACACATAATTTTATCGAACAACAAGCACTTTAAACACATAATTTTATCGAACAACAAGCACTTTAAACACATAATTTTATCGAACGACAAGCACTTTAAACACATAATTTTATCGAACGACAAGCACTTTAAACACATAATTTTATCGAACAACAAGCACTTTAAACACATAATTTTATCGAACAACAAGCACTTTAAACACATAATTTTATCGAACGACAAGCACTTTAAACACATAATTTTATCGAACAACAAGCACTTTAAACACATAATTTTATCGAACAACAAGCACTTTAAACACATAATTTTATCGAACAACAAGCACTTTAAACACATAATTTTATCGAACGACAAGCACTTTAAACACATAATTTTATCGAACAACAAGCACTTTAAACACATAATTTTATTGAACGACAAGCACTTTAAACACATAATTTTATCGAACGACAAGCACTTTAAACACATAATTTTATCGAACGACAAGCACTTTAAACACATAATTTTATCGAACGACAAGCACTTTAAACACATAATTTTATCGAACGACAAGCACTTTAAACACATAATTTTATCGAACGACAAGCACTTTAAACACATAATTTTATCGAACGACAAGCACTTTAAACACATAATTTTATCGAACGACAAGCACTTTAAACACATAATTTTATCGAACGACAAGCACTTTAAACACATAATTTTATCGAACGACAAGCACTTTAAACACATTGTTATGTGAACTTTTGAGGAGGGGGGGGGAAGGTTCTTTCCACAGGAAAAAGAAATAAACAATTAGTAAACCCACGTAAAATTGATTTTAGACAAAATTATTTACAGTGATTTCCCTTCTCTCTAGCATGCACTCAGTTATTTGGAATATAAATATATATACAAGTGAAGTTTCTATTTTTTTGTGTTCAGGAATTTTTCTGTGGGACAGGTTATGTGTTATAGTACAGTAAGTGTAATTTTTTTTATAGAAAATATGTGTGTATATATCTAGGACGCATTATGTTTAAATTATCTCTTCTGTTTATATTAGCAGTTTGATGTAGTACTGGTCCGTGGAAATGTAATGAACCAGTAGTTGCAAGTGTACTTCAATTCAGAAACAATTATATCAGCTGAAAGCTCATTAATCAAGCCAGGTTTCAGTTCCAGAAACATTTAAAATGAATGTCAAAGTTCACTGGACATGTAGCTAACGTTTAAGTGGTGCTGCTTTAGAATGTTGTTAGCCTTTCTTTTCAAATTGTGTGAAAGATAACAAACATGTACAGACACTTGGTCAAATACTAAAGAACAAAATGAAATATTTTATGTACTTTATTCTTACTATAACTTACTATTCTCACTATAACTTACTATACTCACTATAACTTACTATACTCACTATAACTTACTATACTCACTATAACTTACAATACTCACTATAACTTACTATACTCACTATAACTTACTATTCTCACTATAACTTACTATACTCACTATAACTTACTATTCTCACTATAACTTACTATAATCACTATAACTTACTATTCTCACTATAACTTACTATAATCACTATAACTTACTATTCTCACTATAACCTACTATACTTACAAAAAACTAAGTTCAATCTTGATCTATTTAATTAAAAATCGGCCAGCACTCTGCAAACCAAAGTACTCTCTCTCTCTCTCTCTCTCTCTCTCTCTCTGTCTCTCTCTCTCTCTCTCTCTCACACACACACACACACCGCCCTCCCCCCCCCCTCCTATACCTTGCAACCTCATGTGTAGTAATATATTTAAGTTGTGAGCATGCAAATATAATCCAAACACATTGCTGTCAGAACTGTGAAACTCAAAGTTCGGGTGGCTAGGCTAAATGATTATAATAAATGGTCGTACACGTATAGACAAGAATTAAAGAAAGGGCTTATTATGTTGCATTGGGGGTGCTGCAACCCCACAGTACTTATGCGTGAACCGACACTGTTTGAGAAACCAAAATTGTGTTATAACCTTTACAAAAGATACAAATGATCGAAAAACATCGAAACACATTTCATAGTTTTAACTTATTAAACAAATGTTCAATGGCACACAGCTATCAGACTCGAGGTTTACTTCAAAGCCTTCAGTGTTATATTGAACAGCTCAAATTAACTCAAATAAAACAAATGAACGGCGAGATGGTCAAAGTACTCAGCCTTACAGTACTGACCACCGCCTCGTGTAGTACCCTCCCCTCCACCAACCTGTCCAGGTCTACGGATGAGACAGGCAGTTCGCGCCAAGTCTAAACTATCAGGCGCGTGTTCCCCGGCTCTGCTGTCCGATATTATCGGAATGGTGTACTAGCATTTCGCTTCCTCCAGACTCTATTGTTTTATCAGTACTTTGTACTTCCACCGTGTGATCTTAAAGATGGAATAGGATTAAAAGTCTTTAGTAATGGAAGACAATTGAATCTGTTGTGCAGGATTGTTCCGTTAAAGTTTGTTGTTCTGAGAATTGTTCAATACGAAGTAAAGAGATAGAGCCTGTGTATTCTGTATAAATGTCAACACAATTAAAGAAAAGTGAATTGTTTGGTGAAAATGGATTTATATCTTGATAACAAATTTAATTTTTTCCTTCTATTTTTCATCCAACTTGTGCGTCTAAGATTCAAGTGAAATGGTAATATTTATTGATAAATAGTATCATGTATCAACTTTTTATATCAACTAAATAACCTATATTATTATATTGATGACGTTTGTTTACTCATGTGCTCATCTTGCGTATGTCAGTGATGATTCATGAACCGGTACAAGAAGGTCTCCAACAATAATAATTAGCAGCGTATCTAACAGAATTAACAGTCTATTTATATTTAGTACAATAACATGAACAGTGTATTTGTATTTAGTGCAATAAGATGGGGGTGTAGAGGGGTGGACGGTTATTTTAAACATACGATGTCTTTTCCTGAAACACTGCTAACAGGTTGGACCATCAGTTGGTCAGTCGAGTACAACCTACGTATTACTGGACATCTGACATCCGGTTACCTTGACCACGAAACACATATGTTCTAGTGTGAGTCTGACCACTCTGTATTCCAATCTCTTTGGCTCATGGTTGTATCATTCAGAGACTTGTTATCACATAACTGCAAGTCTTATCTCAGTGAGTTGTATCATTCAGAGACTTGTTATCACATAACTGCAAGTCTTATCTCAGTGAGTTGTATCATTCAGAGACTTGTTATCACATAACTGCAAGTCTTATCTCAGTTATTTGTATTATTTCTTAGCTGTGCTATATGTATAAAATGTGATATTTAAGTTACAATTCAGATTTTAGAGAGATGTGTATCGCCTTTCTTTGTAGATTATGCAACAGTATACAGTACTTACAACTATAACTAGTTAAACAGCTCACGGTTCTTACAGTCATAACTAGATAAACAGCTCACCGTACTTACAGTCATAACTAGTGAAACAGCTCTCTGTACTTACAGTCATAAATTGTGAAACAGCTCACTGTACTTACAGCCATCATAACTAGTAAAACAGCTCACTGTACTTACAGTCATAACTAGTGAATCAGCTCACTATGCTTACAGTCATAACTAGTGAAACAGTACTCTGTACTTACAGTCATAACTAATGATACAGCTCTCTGTACTTACAGTCATAACTAGTGAAACAGCTCACTTTACTTACAGTCATAACTAGTGAAACAGCTCACTTTACTTACAGTCATAACTAGTGAAACAGCTCACTTTACTTACAGTCATAACTAGTGAAACAGCTCACTTTACTTACAGTCATAACTAGTGAAACAGCTCACTTTACTTACAGTCATAACTAGTGAAACTATAGAATAAATTTTATGTGTATAAATTGTTTAAATTAATCTTTCATTTCTTTTGTGCTAAAAAAATGCCTCAAAAAATGTCTAAAATCAGGAATTTAATTAAAACCTTGAAATGTGATATTCCAGTATCTTGTCAGGTTGATACACATTAAATCTTGACTCAAAAAGGTAAACATTTTCACTGTGAATTATTGTCTTTTATAATTATATTTCTTGATTGTGCATTCTCATCTTTTCTATCCTAGTAAATGGAAAATAAAACATTTGTTATTATTTACTATCGTGATGGTCGTGACAGGCTGATGAAAATTTACTGTCATCGAAATGTTGAACAATCATTGAGTGGTGTCAGGACTGTGTCATGACTTGTGACAAGCTGTGTCATGACTTGTGACAGGAGTGTCTCATGTGTGTGACATGACATTTGACAGGACTGTGTCAGGACTGTGTCAGGACTGTGTCAGACTCACAGCTAGATATATTTATTGATTAATGAAGGAAACTCAGAATATGGGGAGAGACAGAGACGGAGACATTTATGATTATACAGACAGAGATATGGATAGATGCATATATGGAAAGTCAGACAGAAAGAGATAGACAAACAGTGTGATGGAGAGAGATTGGATATAATAAAGAGCAAGTAAGGGAAATTAGGGAGTGTTGATCTAATAGACAGACGATGACGTCTTTGAGACATTGATATCAATGGGGAAAAGAGAAAGATGGAGAGATAGAATGACAGAGACAGAGATAGACAATCAGATGTGAGATAGAGTAGAGACACAAACTGTATATCACATGCAGATAGCATACATTTGCCGTTATCAGACACAGATTGTATATATTTGTATATTATCATTACAGATAGCATACATTCGCCGTTATCAGACACAGATTGTATATATTTGCATATTATCATTTACAAATAGCATACATTTGTCGTTATCAGACACAGGTTGTATATATTTGTAATTATCAGACACAGATTGTATATATTTATAATTATCAGACAGTGGAGATGAAGATTAATCCAACAGACTGGGGTAATAAAAAGTAAATAATTGAATGAACAGATTCCAACAGGGAGACGCTAATCAGAATATAATGGTGATGAAATAAATGAGAAATATAATGGAGATGAAATAAATGAGAAATATAATGAAGATGAAATAAATGAGAAATATAATGGGAGGCAGATGTAAGGCAATATGGGAGAAAAAATAGAAACATACTTAATGAATAGTAATTGGAAATGATACGAATGCACAGAACTAGGAATAGTGAGGAATACAGAGGACTAGACATACAGAGAACTAGACATACAGAGAACTAGACATGCAGGAACTAGTCATACAGAGAACTAGACATGCAGAAACTAGACATACAGATAACAAGACATGCAGAAAATAGACATACAGAGAACTAGACATGCAGAAACTAGACATACAGAGAACAAGACATACAGAAACTAGACATACAGAGAACTAGACATGCAGAAACTAGACATGCAGAGAACTAGACATACAGAGAACAAGACATGCTGAAACTAGACATACAGAGAACTAGACATGCAGAAACTAGACATACAGAGAACTAGACATGCAGAAACTAGACATACAGAGAACTAGACATGCAGAAACTAGACATACAGAGAACTAGACATGCAGAAACTAGACATACAGAGAACTAGACATGCAGAAACTAGACATACAGAGAACTAGACATGCAGAAACTAGACATACAGAGAACTAGACATGCAGAAGCTAGACATACAGAGAACTAGACATGCAGAAACTAGACATACAGAGAACTAGACATGCAGAAACTAGACATACAGAGAACTAGACATACAGAGAACTAGACATACAGAGAACTAGACATGCAGAAACTAGACATACAGAGAACTAGACATACAGAGAACTAGACATACAGAGAACTAGACATACAGAGAACTAGGCAAGCAGAGAACTAGACATGCAGAGAACTAGACATGCAGAGAACTAGACAAACAGAGAACTAGACATACAGAGAACTAGACAAACAGAGAACTAGACATACAGAGAACTAGACAAACAGAGAACTAGACAAACAGAGAACTAGACAAACAGAGAACTAGACAAACAGAGAACTAGACATACAGAGAACTAGACATACAGAGAACTAGACATACAGAGAACTAGACAAACAGATAACTAGACAAACAGAGAACTAGACATACAGAGAACTAGACATACAGAGAACTAGACATACAGAGAACTAGACATACAGAGAACTAGACAAACAGACAACTACACAAACAGAGAACTAGACAAACAGAGAACTAGACAAACAGAGAACTAGACATACAGATAACTAGACATACAGATAACTAGACATATAGAGAACTAGACAAACAAAGAACTAGACAAACAGAGAACTAGACAAACAGACAACTAGACAAACAGAGAACTAGACATACAGAGAACTAGACATACAGAGAACTAGACATACAGAGAACTAGACATACAGAGAACTAAACATACAGAGAACTAGACAAACAGAGAACAAGACATACAGAGAACTAGACAAACAAAGAACTAGGCAAGCAGAGAACTAGACAAGCAGAGAACTAGACATGCAGAGAACTAGACATGCAGAGAACTAGACGAACAGAGAACTAGACATACAGAGAACTAGACAAACAGAGAACTAGACATACAGAGAACTAGACATACAGAGAACTAGACAAACAGAGAACTAGACAAGCAGAGAACTAGACATACAGAGAACTAGACATGCAGAGAACTAGACATACAGAGAACTAGACAAACAGAGAACAAGACATACAGAGAACTATACATACAGAGAACTCGACATACAGAGAACTAGACAAACAGCGAACTAGACATACAGTGAACTAGACATGCAGAGAACTAGACATACAGAGAACTAGACAAACAGAGAACTAGACATACAGAGAACTAGACAAACAGAGAACTAGACATACAGAGAACTAGACAAACAGAGAACAAGACATACAGAGAACAAGACATACAGAGAACTAGACATACAGAGAACTCGACATACAGAGAACAAGACAAACAGAGAACTAGACAAACAGAGAACTAGTCATACAGAGAACTAGACATACAGAGAACTAGACATACAGAGAACTAGACATACAGAGAACTAGACATACAGAGAACTAGACAAACAGAGAACTAGACATACAGAGAACTAGACAAACAGAGAACTATACATACAGAGAACTAGACAAACAGAGAACTAGACATACAGAGAACTAGACATACAGAGAACTAGACAAACAGACAACTAGACAAACAGAGAACTAGACATACAGAGAACTAGACAAACAGAGAACTAGACATACAGAGAACTAGACATACAGAGAACTAGACATACAGAGAACTAGACAAACAGAGAACTAGGCAAACAGAGAACTAGACAAGCAGAGAACTAGACATGCAGAGAACTAGACATGCAGAGAACTAGACAAACAGAGAACTAGACATACAGAGAACTAGACAAACAGAGAACTAGACATACAGAGAACTAGACATGCAGAGAACTAGACATGCAGAGAACTAGACATGCAGAGAACTAGACAAACAGAGAACTAGACATACAGAGAACTAGACAAACAGAGAACTAGACATGCAGAGAACTAGACAAACAGAGAACTAGACATACAGAGAACTAGACAAACAGAGAACTAGACATACAGAGAACTAGACAAACAGAGAACTAGACAAACAGAGAACTAGACAAACAGAGAACTAGACAAACAGAGAACTAGACATACAGAGAACTAGACATACAGAGAACTAGACATACAGAGAACTAGACAAACAGATAACTAGACAAACAGAGAACTAGACATACAGAGAACTAGACATACAGAGAACTAGACATACAGAGAACTAGACATACAGAGAACTAGACAAACAGACAACTACACAAACAGAGAACTAGACAAACAGAGAACTAGACAAACAGAGAACTAGACATACAGATAACTAGACATACAGATAACTAGACATATAGAGAACTAGACAAACAAAGAACTAGACAAACAGAGAACTAGACAAACAGACAACTAGACAAACAGAGAACTAGACATACAGAGAACTAGACATACAGAGAACTAGACATACAGAGAACTAGACATACAGAGAACTAAACATACAGAGAACTAGACAAACAGAGAACAAGACATACAGAGAACTAGACAAACAAAGAACTAGGCAAGCAGAGAACTAGACAAGCAGAGAACTAGACATGCAGAGAACTAGACATGCAGAGAACTAGACGAACAGAGAACTAGACATACAGAGAACTAGACAAACAGAGAACTAGACATACAGAGAACTAGACATACAGAGAACTAGACAAACAGAGAACTAGACAAGCAGAGAACTAGACATACAGAGAACTAGACATGCAGAGAACTAGACATACAGAGAACTAGACAAACAGAGAACTAGACATACAGAGAACTAGACAAACAGAGAACAAGACATACAGAGAACTATACATACAGAGAACTCGACATACAGAGAACTAGACAAACAGCGAACTAGACATACAGTGAACTAGACATGCAGAGAACTAGACATACAGAGAACTAGACAAACAGAGAACTAGACATACAGAGAACTAGACAAACAGAGAACTAGACATACAGAGAACTAGACAAACAGAGAACAAGACATACAGAGAACAAGACATACAGAGAACTAGACATACAGAGAACTCGACATACAGAGAACAAGACAAACAGAGAACTAGACAAACAGAGAACTAGTCATACAGAGAACTAGACATACAGAGAACTAGACATACAGAGAACTAGACATACAGAGAACTAGACAAACAGAGAACTAGACATACAGAGAACTAGACAAACAGAGAACTATACATACAGAGAACTAGACAAACAGAGAACTAGACATACAGAGAACTAGACATACAGAGAACTAGACAAACAGACAACTAGACAAACAGAGAACTAGACATACAGAGAACTAGACAAACAGAGAACTAGACATACAGAGAACTAGACATACAGAGAACTAGACATACAGAGAACTAGACAAACAGAGAACTAGGCAAACAGAGAACTAGACAAGCAGAGAACTAGACATGCAGAGAACTAGACATGCAGAGAACTAGACAAACAGAGAACTAGACATACAGAGAACTAGACAAACAGAGAACTAGACATACAGAGAACTAGACATGCAGAGAACTAGACATGCAGAGAACTAGACATGCAGAGAACTAGACAAACAGAGAACTAGACATACAGAGAACTAGACAAACAGAGAACTAGACTTACAGAGAACTAGACATACAGAGAACTAGACATACAGAGAACTAGACATACAGAGAACTAGACAAACAGAGAACTAGACAAACAGAGAACTAGACAAACAGAGAACTAGACATACAGAGAACTAGACAAACAGACAACTAGACAAACAGAGAACTAGACAAACAGAGAACTAGACATACAGAGAACTAGACATACAGAGAACTAGACATACAGAGAACTAGACAAACAGAGAACTATACATACAGAGAACTAGACATACAGAGATTAGATTGAAGGATATGGTTTTGCATATAGAAGAAACAAAGACAAGTGAGGAAAGTGAAATCAATGAATAAATAAAGGAAGCACCAGAGTGAGGTTTGAGAATGAAAGATGGAAGTCAACAAAAACAACTTGATGAGTCATGAAGAGAGTCGAGTCTGAGAGAAAAACGTGTAATCCAATTGAGACCTAAAGTTAATTAAAATTCTTGTGTGTGTACTCGGCGTTATATTAGATTGAACTTCTCCGGCTACCTCCACGTAACACGACTTGATGATAGACACGGCTATTTGTACTCCGGGAATATTTATAGAGACGTAACAGCGTCTATAACGACGTAGCTCTCCGTACATATGACCCTGTCAGTAAAAAAACGGCTAATTGTACACAAAACTGTCATTAAAGGTTGAGGCTATTTGTACACAAGACTGTCATTAATGATTGAGACTATTTGTACACAAATCTGTCATTAAAGGTTGAGGCTATTTGTACACAAGACTGTCATTAAAGATTGAGGCTATTTGTACACAAGACTGTCATTAAAGATTGAGGCTATTTGTCTTTGGTATGCTCTCTATGGTATGCTGTATATGGTATGCTATCTATGGTATGCTGTCTATGGTATGCTATCTGTGGTATGCTGTCTATAGTATGCTGTCTATGGTATGCTGCCTATGGTATGCTGTAAATTGATTAATGGGCTGTACAGTGGTAAGGAAGTTTCTAGTTTCCTATTTGAAATATCTGTATGTTTCTGAACAACTATTTTGCGATATATGTATATATATATTAAATAAGCGCATGTGTAGAAAACAATTGTCGCAATTGTTATTGATGATTTATTGGTCATTATCTTTTAACAATTTATAGTTATGGGTGATAGGACAAATAATACCAGGACAAATAATGTTACGTTAGGACAAATGATTTTAGGTCATATGATGCAACGACAGTACACTTGTTTAAATATTTTGAAACATTTTTCAGTTCTTCAATATTGTTACTTTTTTATTGATGGCATTCTAATGAATGTATTTGGCCAATAAATACATTCAATGTACTTGGCCAATATATATACCATATTTATGTTAGACTGTGTTTAGAGAGGTATTCTATTGTACATCTTTAAAATTTGAAGACAATACTGAAGTACAGGACCTAGGTTATGTGGGCATGAAGACAATACTGAAGTACAGGACCTAGGTTATGTGGGCATGAAGACAATACTGAAGTGCAGGACGTAGGTAATGTGGGCATGAAGACAATACTGAAGTGCAGGACCTAGGTTATGTGGGCGGGGTGAATCATTCAACAAAAAAAAAAGCGTCAGTTGTTTGTTTTTTACAGAACAAATTTTGGTTTGAAATCTTTGTCTCGTTAATGGATCAGAGCAGAATGGGGCGGGGGTGAAGGGGTCACGTGGTTAGGGTGGCGGTGGTGGTTGAATGGGGGGGGGGGAAGGAGTGGTGGATGGCATCGTGCCGGGACATAACTCTGGAAGATTGTCCTTTTTATTCTCATTAATCTGGACGAGTGTCAGCGGCTGTTGAAGATCTGGAGTAGTGCCCCTTTATTTATTTATTTTATTTCTGTTGTGTCTGCGGCCCTTTTTGTTGTGTGGGCGGTTCATCCTAACGGAGGTGAGGGGCTTATAATGATGAGCTATCAGTGGAGATGTTGCTCAATCTTTGAAGTCAGTTGACTCGATTTACCGGATAAATCTCCATCGCTCAGAAGGCCACAGCCGGTATTGAATGTCTTTACAAACATATTACTAGTCATTAGTCTTTACAAACATAGTACTAGTTATTAGTCTTTACAAACATAGTACAAGTCATTAACCTTTACAAACATAGTACTAGTCATTAGCCTTTACAAACATAGTACTAGTCATTAGTCTTTACAAACATAGTACTAGTCATTAGTCTTTACAATTATAGTACTAGTCATTAGTCTTTACAAACATAGTACTAGTCATAGTCTTTACAAACATAGTACTAGTCATTAGTCTTTACAATTATAGTACTAGTCATTAGTCTTTACAAACATAGTACTAGTCATTAGTCTTTACAATTATAGTACTAGTTAAGTCTTTACAAACATAATACTAGTCATTAGTCTTTACAAACATAGTACTAGTCATTATCTGTTGTCTTAAGACTGTAATGATCAGGGAATTTTTTTTTTTAATAACCAATCTGAGACCATATATCTTGGTCATTTGTGAACTGACCTTGCTACCTGGTCATCTCCAAACCAGCATCAACCCATCTCGTTGTACATGCCCTTGGTTACACTTCAACCCCTTCTGTATACGCCCATGGGCAATATACGTGAATGACGTAACAAACATAAACACTCCCACAGATATATGTTTGTTTTCAACTTTCATGTATACAACTTCATCATACTGTATACAACTCCTTCAAACTGTATACAACTGTATTAAACTGTATACAACTGTATCAAACTGTATACAACTGTATTAAACTGTATACAACTGTATTTAACTGTATACAACTCCATCATACTGTATACAACTCCATCATACTGTATACAACTGTATTTAACTGTATACAACTCCATCATACTGTATACAACTGTATTTAACTGTATACAACTCCATCATACTGTATACAACTGTATTTAACTGTATACAACTCCATCATACTGTATACAACTCCATCATACTGTATACAACTCCATCATACTGTATACAACTGTATTTAACTGTATACAACTCCATCATACTGTATACAACTGAATTTAACTGTATACAACTGTATTTAACTGTATACAACTCCATCATACTGTATACAACTGTATTTAACTGTATACAACTCCATCGTACTGTATACAACTCCATCATACTGTATACAACTGTATTTAACTGTATACAACTCCATCATACTGTATACAACTGTGTTTAACTGTATACAACTCCATCAAACTGTATACAACTCCATCATACTGTATACAACTACATCAAACTGAATACAAATCCAATAGACTGTTTACAACTATATCAAACCACCCAGTTGTTCCAAATACCAACTAAAGTATGCTTTTGAAAACAATTTATTTGTGAACAACATATTTTGTAATAACTTATCACAATTAAATCCGAATAAAATTGTTCGAATTCGAAAGTGTTCATGTTTCGAATCATCATTCCCCTTTATAAATGATTTAAAATAATAGATTACTAACAAGAAACTCGATATTTGGAATAAAACTGTCCGTCAGCCTAGGCCAGCATTGATTGTACAGTCACTTCAACACTGGATGGGGGGGGGGGCGACTGCTATGCTTAACGAACTGAAAATCTGAGAATCATCATTCGAATAGTCAATCATACTCCACATTATATTTACAAAAGATGGTAGCCTAACAAACAACTCTTCTATCTACGTTAATTAGCTGCAGAAAATGTACGCATCTACAAAACGCTACAATGGGGATGGATGGTCGTGCGGTAAAGCCCTCGACTGTCGTACATGTAGGTATCTGGTTCGATCTCCGGTGAGGACCAAGGAAGATTTTCACGTCTTGGCTTCAGTCCCCGCAATGTCTTCCGTGGCTGTGGTGGGGATGAAATAAGGGACACTACCGTGGACACTACAAAACCTAAAATGTGTTCCATTTAAGTGGCGATTTTTTAAAGGGACGGATGGTTGTGCAGTAAAGCAAACAACTGTCGACCTGAAGGTACATGGTTCGATCTCCGGTGAGGACCAACCCCCCGGGCCGCACACCGGTACCGGTCCATCGAACAAATGATACTGGGCCGCACAAGAAACATTAAATTATTTCCTGTTTATTTACTCTGATGAATTTATCTCGTTGTTAGACGACTTTCTTTGGACGTGAAATAATACACGTCACACCCATTTCCAGATGGCCTCGGTGAAATTATCAAACGCTGACCGATCAGTGGCGAAAAAAACGGTTGAGACAACTGGCTTATAGAATCTAAGATCTCATCTTTACAGGGACTTCCCACACTAAACCTACTTAAAGCAATAACTCTGTAACCATGTGCGTAGGCGGCATCTGTCGTGCTGAACTACAATGCTACATTAGGATTTGAAGTTAATTTATTTTAAAAAAGTTTCAATTACAATTAATTTAATTTATGGAAAAATGTGTTTCCCTTCATTAATTATATAAAATAGATAGATCTTTTTTTTACATCCTCTGAAAACTGGATATTTTACATCCCCAACAGAAATGGATAATTTACATCCTCCACAGAAGTGGATATTTTACATCCCCCACAGAAGTGGATATTTTACATACCCTGAGAAATTGGTATTTTAATCCCCCACAGAAATGGATAATTTACATCCTCCACAGAAGTGGATATTTTACATCCCCCACAGAAGTGGATATTTTAATCCCCTGAAAAATTGATATTTTACATCCCCCACAGAAGTGGATATTTTACATCCCCCACAGAAGTGGATATTTTACATCCTCCCACAGAAGTGGATATTTTAATCCCCCACAGAAGTGGATATTTTACATCCCCCTGAAAAAGATATTTTACATCCCTGAAAAAGATATTTTACATCCCCACTGAGTCAAATCCTCAAATTAAACAGGTTTTAATTACTGTTAACAAAAAAATAAAGGTTATTTCTACTTTCTTCTGTAAGGTATTGTTCTTTAAATGTATACTGTTAACAATTGGATTTCAATCTTATATTCATTCTTGCCTGCCTATAACATGTTGTTTACTGTTTAGCTCCGTATTATGTGTTTCACTCTGCTATTCAGTCTGTGCAGTGATTATACAGATTGATATCTCTTAGTAATCCCAAGTAAATCTACCAAAATGTTTACTTGGTTTATCTGACTCAGCCAGCTTTCAACTCACTAAATGTTTTCCTTTCCTATATTTTTTAATTGTTTCTCGACTGGTTAGATTTAAGTTACAACGACTGTTTGTGATTTACATTCCCTCTGTCTAGAATTACATTCTCTCTGTCTACAATTACATTCTCTCTGTCTACAATTACATTCTCTCTGTCTACAATTACATTCTCTCTGTCTACAATTACATTCCAAAAATCTCTCTGTCTACAATTACATTCTCTCTGTCTACAATTACATTCTCTCTGTCTACAATTACATTCTCTCTGTCTACAATTACTTTCAATATGTCTACAATTACATCCAATCTGTCTACAATTACATTCAATCTGTCTACAATTAAAAATAGCAGATGACTTTAAATTCACTATCTGCGTGTGTGTGTTGAGTGGAATGTCTTGATGACCTGTGCTGAGTTCAAAGTTCATAAGAGCTAAATGATGTGTGTATTTGTACACAAATATACAGACTGCATTAAGTACATTGTAAGTTATTTTAATCTATATCAATTAAAACTTACAAATATGTACAATGGCATGGGGGAGTGGAAAGGGGTGAAAAAAAAACATTAAAAATAAAGTAAAGCGGAGAAATATAGCGAGGGGGGAGCTAAGGTCCCTCTAATTTGTGCGCATGTGCACACTATTCGAGCACAACAGAACACACAATACAAAAAACGCACAAATCTTTTTTTTTTCCTACACCAAATTACTGCTCATGTTGCACAATAAAATAACAATTAGTTTCATTATATAGTTCGTCGAGGCGAATGTCAATATCTTTAGCCTTTAGTGACCTAACAAAAGGGTAATATATATATATATATATATATATATATATATATATATATATATATATATATATATATACAGTGGATTTCGCTTTATTACGACACCGCTTAACTGGGACAGCCGCTTATTTGGGACAAATCACAAAGAAATCAAAACCAAGAAGCCAATAGTAAATGTGTATGTTTAATTGGGACAGCCGCTTAATTGGGACAAAAAGCCTCGGTCCCGATGTGTCCCAATTAAGCGGAATCGACTGTATATATATATATATATATATATATATATATATATATATATATATATATATATATATATATTTAGATAGATAGATAGATAGATAGATAGATAGATAGATGGATGGATGGATGGATGGATGGATGGATGGATGGATGGATGGATGGATGGATGGATGGATGGATGGATGGATGGATAGATAGATAGATAGATAGATAGATAGATAGATAGATAGATAGATAGATAGATAGATTCCGGACATATATTTATAGAGCGAGAGAGATAAGGGAGACATATAAATAATACATCGGATAATTGGATATACATAATGAGGGTATGACATATAAAGATAAAGAGAGGCACTCCAACAAAAAGAAGGAGAGATTGAGATATATAGAGAGTGAGAGAAGTGTAGTGAGAGAGAGAGAGATAAGGGAGACATATAAATAATACATCGGATAATTGGACATACATAATGAGGGTATGACATATAAAGATAAAGAGAGGCACTCCAACAAAAAGAAGGAGAGATTGAGATATATAGAGAGTGAGAGAAGTGTAGTGAGAGAGAGAGAGAGTGTGGGTTGAGAGTGAGATGGGGTGTAGTGAGAGAGAGAGAGAGAGATTGAGATATCTAGAGAGTGAGAGAAGTGTAGTGAGAGAGAGAGAGAGTGTAGAGAGTGAGATGGGGTGGAAACACCAGAGGCAAACAATCCCTCCCTCCCTGTTATTTTGTTCATGCTGGAAATTGTTTTCTTTATTAAAACTAATTACTTTTTTCATTTCTTCATTTTACTTCATGTCAAATGTCAGGTACATTGAACTCTATTCTCTCCCTTTTACATTCAATTTGTTCATAATTTTTTTTTTGTTACTTTATGTTGCCATTTCCCTTCCTTCATCTGGTAAATTAAAAATCAAAACACCTGAACAAGAAATAGGTCTTTATGTTTTGCTTTCTTCTTTGTTATTGAAATAACCACAGTGAATCTAATTCCCCAGGCGTTCTGGGGTCAGATTAGACCCTCCCCACTCACCCTCCCTTCCCCATTGGCCTAAATTCGTCTCCTTGACTTAAATGTTTCAGATGGATTGGTTTACTTCAAATTACTATTTGATGTAGGCTAAGGTTTCTTGCTGATTGAAAAATTAACATAATGCTTTAATATCACGTATAATTTATTCTAATTGTTTAGAAAGCATTCCGAATGTTCTACATTCTATTAGAAATTGTCGGGAGGGAAGATATCAAATATGTTTCCCGAACTCCACAGACTTTTAAAATTGAAGGATGTAAATAAGTTTCACCTTCTAGACAAAAAATTGAAAATGTATGTTTGGCACATTGAATGTGATGATCAATAGAGAAATTGTTCAAATGTTTGTTTGGCACATTAAATGTTATAATGAATGGAGAAACTGATCAAATGTATGTTTGGCACATTGAATGTAAGGATCAATAGAGAAACTGTTCAAATGTATGTTTGGCACATTGAATGTAAGGATCAATAGAGAAACTGTTCAAAAGTATGTTTGGCACATTGAATGTTATGATGAATGGAGAAACTGTTCAAATGTATGTTTGGCACATTGAATGTAAGGATCAATAGAGAAACAATTCAAATGTATGTTTGGCACATTGAATGTAAGGATCAATAGAGAAACTGTTCAAATGTATGTTTGGCACATTGAATGTTATGATGAATGGAGAAGCTGTTCAAATGTATGTTTGGCACATTGAATGTTATGACAAATGGAGAAACTGTTCAAATGTATGTTTTGCACATTGAATGTTATGATGAATGGAGAAACTGTTCAAATGTATGTTGGACTAATTGAATGTAATGATCTATAGAGAAACTCTTCAAATGTATGTTTGGAACATTCAATGTTACGATGAATGGAGAAACTGTTCAAATGTATGTTTGGCACATTGAATGTTATGATGAATGGAGAAACTGTTCAAATGTATGTTTGTAACATTGAATGTTATAATGAATGGAGAAAGTGTTCAAATGTATGTTTGGCACATTGCATGTTATGATGAATGGAGAAACTGTTCAAATGTTCGTTTGGCACATTGCATGTTATGATGAATGGAGAAAGTGTTCAAATGTATGTTTGTCACATTGAATGTTATGATGAATGGAGAAACTGTTTAAATGTATGTTTGGCACATTGAATGTTATGATCAATAGAGAAACTGTTCAAATGTATGTTTTGCACTTTAAATGTAAGGATCAATAGAGAAACTGTTCAAATGTATGTTTGGCACATTGAATGTAATGATCAATAGAGAAACTGTTCAAGTGTATGATTGGCACATTGCCTGTTATGATGAATGGAGAAACTGTTCTAATGTATGTTGGGCTAATTGAATGTAAGGATCTATAGAGAAACTGTTCAAATGTATGTTTGGCACATTGCATGTTATGATGAATGGAGAAACTTTTCTAATGTATGTTTGGCACATTGAATGTAAAGATCAATAGAGAAACTGTTCAAATGTATGTTTGGCACATTGAATGTTATGATGAATGGACAAACTGTTCTAATGTATGTTTGGCACATTGAATGTAAGGATCAATAGAGAAACTGTTTGGAACATTCAATGCTATGATGAATGGAGAAACTGTTCAAATGCATGTTTCGCACATTGCCTGTTATGATGAATGGAGAAACTGTTCTAATGTATGTTTGGCACATTGAATGTAATGATCAATAGAGAAACTGCTCAAATGTATGATTAGCACATTGAATGTTATGATGAATGGAGAAACTTTTCAAATGTATGTTTGGCACATTGAATGTTATGATGAATGGAGAAACTGTTCAAATGTATGTTTGGCACATTGAATGTTATAATGAATGGAGAAACTGTTCAAATGTATGTTTGTCACATTGAATGTTATGATGAATGGAGAAACTGTTCAAATGTATGTTTGTCACATTGAATGTAAGGATCAATAGAGAAACTGTTCAAATGTATGTTTGGCACATTAAATGTAAGGATCAATAGAGAAACTGTTCAAATGTATGTTTGGCACATTGAATGTTATGATGAATAGAGAAACTGTTCAAATGTATGTTTGTCACATTGAATGTTATGATGAATGGAGAAACTGTTCAAATGTATGTTTGTCACATTGAATGTAAGGATCAATAGAGAAACTGTTCAAATGTATGTTTGGCACATTAAATGTAAGGATCAATAGAGAAGCTGTTCAAATGTATGTTTGGCACATTGAATGTAATGATCAAAGTAGAAACTGTTCAAGTGTATGTTTGGCACATTGCCGGTTTTAATGAATTCAGAAAATTTTCAAATATATGTTGGGCTAATTGAATGTAAGGATCTATAGAGAAACTGCTCAAATGTATGTTTGGAACATTGAATGTTATGATGAATGGAGAAACTGTTCAAATGTATGTTTTGCACATTGAATGTAAGGATCAATAGAGAAACTGTTTAAATGTATGTTTGGCACATTGAATGTAATGATCAATAGAGAAACTGTTCAAGTGTATGTTTGTCACATTGCATGTTATGATGAATGGAGAAACTGTTCAAATGTATGTTTGGCACATTGAATTTTATGATGAATGGAGAAACTGTTCAATTGTATGTTTGTCACATTGAATGTTATGATGAATGGAGAAACTGTTCAAATGTATGTTTGACATATTGAATGTAAGGATCAATAGAGAAACTGTTCAAATGTATGTTTGGTACATTGAATGTAATGATCAATAGATAAACTGTTCAAATGTATGTTTGACACATTGCCTGTTATGATGAATGGAGAAACTGTTCAAATGTATATTGGGCTATTTAAATGTAAGGATCTATAGAGAAACTGTTCAAATGTATGTTTGGAACATTGAATGTTATGATGAATGGAGAAACTGTTCAAATGCATGTTTGGCACACTGCATGTTATGATGAATGGAGAAACTGTTCAAATGTATGTTTGGCACATTGAATGTAAGGATCAATAGAGAAACTGTTCAAATGTATGTTTGGCACATTGAATGTTATGATGAATGGAGAAACTGTTCAAATGTATGTTTGGCACATTGAATGTTATGATGAATGGAGAAACTGTTCAAATGTTTGTTTGGCACATTGCATGTTATGATGAATGGAGAAACTGTTCAAATGTACGTTTGGCACATTGAATGTTATGATGAATGGAGAAACTGTTTAAATGTATGTTTGGCACATTGAATGTTATGATGATTGGAGAAACTGTTCAAATGTATGTTTGGCACATTGCATGTTATGATGAATGGAGAAACTGTTCAAATGTATGTTTGGCACATTGAATGTTATGATGAATGGAGAAACTGTTCAAATGTATGTTTGGCACATTGAATGTTATGATCAATGGAGAAACTGTTCAAATGTATGTTTGGCACATTGAATGTTGAGATCAATAGAGAAACTGTTCAAATGTATGTTTTGCACATTGAATGTAAGGATCAACAGAGAAACTGTTCAAATGTATGTTTGGCACATTGAATGTAATGATCAATAGAGAAACTGTTCAAGTGTATGTTTGGCACATTGCCTGTTATGATGAATGGAGAAACTGTTCAAAAGTATGTTGGGCTAATTAAATGTAAGGATATATAGAGAAACTGTTCAAATGTATGTTTGGGACATTCAATGTTATGATGAATGGAGAAACTGTTCAAATGCATGTTTGGCACATTGCATGGTATGATGAATGGAGAAACTGTTCAAATGTATGTTTTGCACATTGAATGTAAGGATCAATACAGAAACTTTTCAAATGTATGTTTGGCACATTGAATGTTATGATGAATGGAGAAACTGTTCAAATGTATGTTGGGCTAATTGAATGTAAGGATCTATCTAGAAACTCTTCAAATGTATGTTTGGAGCATTCAATGTTATGATGAATGGAGAAACTGTTCAAATGCATGTTTGGCACATTGCATGTTATGATCAAAAGAGAAACTGTTCAAATGTATGTTTGGCACATTGAATGTTATGATGAATAGAGAAACTGTTCAAATGTATGTTTGGCACATTGAATGTAAGGATCAATAGAGAAACTGTTCAAATGTATGTTTGGCACATTGCATGTTATGATGAATGGAGAAACTGTTCAAATGTATGTTTGGCACATTGAATGTAAGGATCAATAGAGAAACTGTTCAAATGTATGTTTGGCACATTGAATGTTATGATGAATGGAGAAACTGTTCAAATGTATGTTTGGCACATTGAATGTTATGACAAATGGAGAAACTGTTCAAATGTATGTTTTGCACATTGAATGTTATGATGAATGGAGAAACTGTTCAAATGTATGTTTGGCACATTGAATGTTAGGATCAATAGAGAAACTGTTTAAATGTATGTTTGGCACATTGAATGTAAAGATCAATAGAGAAACTGTTCAAATGTATGTTTGGCACATTGAATGTAATGATCAATAGAGAAACTGTTCAAGTGTATGTTTGGCACATTGCCTGTTATGATGAATGGAGAAACTGTTCAAATGTATGTTGGACTAATTGAATGTAATGATCTATAGAGAAACTCTTCAAATGTATGTTTGGAACATTCAATGTTACGATGAATGGAGAAACTGTTCAAATGTATGTTTGGCACATTGAATGTTATGATGAATGGAGAAACTGTTCAAATGTATGTTTGTCACATTGAATGTTATAATGAATGGAGAAAGTGTTCAAATGTATGTTTGGCACATTGAATGTTATAATGAATGGAGAAACTGTTCAAATGTTCGTTTGGCACATTGCATGTTATGATGAATGGAGAAACTGTTCAAATGTATGTTTGGCACATTGAATGTTATGATGAATGGAGAAACTGTTTAAATGTATGTTTGGCACATTGAATGTTATGATCAATAGAGAAACTGTTCAAATGTATGTTTTGCACATTAAATGTAAGGATCAATAGAGAAACTGTTCAAATGTATGTTTGGCACATTGAATGTAAAGATCAATAGAGAAACTGTTCAAGTGTATGATTGGCACATTGCCTGTTATGATGAATGGAGAAACTGTTCTAATGTATGTTGGGCTAATTGAATGTAAGGATCTATAGAGAAACTGTTCAAATGTATGTTTGGCACATTGCATGTTATGATGAATGGAGAAACTTTTCTAATGTATGTTTGGCACATTGAATGTAAAGATCAATAGAGAAACTGTTCAAATGTATGTTTGGCACATTGAATGTTATGATGAATGGACAAACTGTTCTAATGTATGTTTGGCACATTGAATGTAAGGATCAATAGAGAAACTGTTTGGAACATTCAATGCTATGATGAATGGAGAAACTGTTCAAATGCATGTTTCGCACATTGCCTGTTATGATGAATTGGAGAAACTGTTCTAATGTATGTTTGGCACATTGAATGTAATGATCAATAGAGAAACTGTTCAAATGTATGATTAGCACATTGAATGTTATGATGAATGGAGAAACTTTTCAAATGTATGTTTGGCACATTGAATGTTATGATGAATGGAGAAACTTTTAAAATGTATGTTTGGCACATTGAATGTTATGATGAATGGAGAAACTGTTCAAATGTATGTTTGTCACATTGAATGTTATGATGAATGGAGAAACTGTTCAAATGTATGTTTGTCACATTGAATGTAAGGATCAATAGAGAAACTGTTCAAATGTATGTTTGGCACATTAAATGTAAGGATCAATAGAGAAACTGTTCAAATGTATGTTTGGCACATTGAATGTTATGATGAATAGAGAAACTGTTCAAATGTATGTTTGTCACATTGAATGTTATGATGAATGGAGAAACTGTTCAAATGTATGTTTGTCACATTGAATGTAAGGATCAATAGAGAAACTGTTCAAATGTATGTTTGGCACATTAAATGTAAGGATCAATAGAGAAGCTGTTCAAATGTATGTTTGGCACATTGAATGTAATGATCAAAGTAGAAACTGTTCAAGTGTATGTTTGGCACATTGCCTGTTTTAATGAATTCAGAAATTGTTCAAATATATGTTGGGCTAATTAAATGTAAGGATCTATAGAGAAACTGCTCAAATGTATGTTTGGAACATTGAATGTTAAGATGAATGGAGAAACTGTTCAAATGTATGTTTTGCACATTGAATGTAAGGATCAATAGAGAAACTGTTTAAATGTATGTTTGGCACATTGAATGTAATGATCAATAGAGAAACTGTTCAAGTGTATGTTTGTCACATTGCATGTTATGATGAATGGAGAAACTGTTCAAATGTATGTTTGGCACATTGAATTTTATGATGAATGGAGAAACTGTTCAATTGTATGTTTGTCACATTGAATGTTATGATGAATGGAGAAACTGTTCAAATGTATGTTTGTCACATTGAATGTTATAATGAATGGAGAAACTGTTCAAATGTATGTTTGACATATTGAATGTAAGGATCAATAGAGAAACTGTTCAAATGTATGTTTGGTACATTGAATGTAATGATCAATAGATAAACTGTTCAAATGTATGTTTGACACATTGCCTGTTATGATGAATAGAGAAACTGTTCAAATGTATGTTGGGCTATTTAAATGTAAGGATCTATAAAGAAACTGTTCAAATGTATGTTTGGAACATTGAATGTTATGATGAATGGAGAAACTGTTCAAATGCATGTTTGGCACATTGCATGTTATGATGAATGGAGAAACTGTTCAAATGTATGTTTGGCACATTGAATGTAAGGATCAATAGAGAAACTGTTCAAATGTATGTTGGGCACATTGAATGTTATGATGAATGGAGAAACTGTTCAAATGTATGTTTGGCACATTGAATGTTATGATGATTGGAGAAACTGTTCAAATGTATGTTTGGCACATTGCATGTTATGATGAATGGAGAAACTGTTCAAATGTATGTTTGGCACATTGAATGTTATGATGAATGGAGAAACTGTTCAAATGTATGTTTGGCACATTGAATGTTATGATCAATGGAGAAACTGTTCAAATGTATGTTTGGCACATTGAATGTTGAGATCAATAGAGAAACTGTTCAAATGTATGTTTTGCACATTGAATGTAAGGATCAACAGAGAAACTGTTCAAATGTATGTTTGGCACATTGAATGTAATGATCAATAGAGAAACTGTTCAAGTGTATGTTTGGCACATTGCCTGTTATGATGAATGGAGAAACTGTTCAAAAGTATGTTGGGCTAATTAAATGTAAGGATATATAGAGAAACTGTTCAAATGTATGTTTGGGACATTCAATGTTATGATGAATGGAGAAACTGTTCAAATGCATGTTTGGCACATTGCATGGTATGATGAATGGAGAAACTGTTCAAATGTATGTTTTGCACATTGAATGTAAGGATCAATACAGAAACTTTTAAAATGTATGTTTGGCACATTGAATGTTATGATGAATGGAGAAACTGTTCAAATGTATGTTGGGCTAATTGAATGTAAGGATCTATCTAGAAACTCTTCAAATGTATGTTTGGAGCATTCAATGTTATAATGAATGGAGAAACTGTTCAAATGCATGTTTGGCACATTGCATGTTATGATCAAAAGAGAAACTGTTCAAATGTATGTTTGGCACATTGAATGTTATGATGAATAGAGAAACTGTTCAAATGTATGTTTGGCACATTGAATGTAAGGATCAATAGAGAAACTGTTCAAATGTATGTTTGGCACATTGCATGTTATGATGAATGGAGAAACTGTTCAAATGTTTGTTTGGCACATTGAATGTAATGATCAATAGAGAAACTGTTCAAGTGTATGTTTGGCACATTGCCTGTTATGATGAATGGAGAAACTTTTCTAATGTATGTTGGGCTAATTGAATGTAAGGATCTATAGAAAACTGTTCAAATGTATGTTTGTCACATTGAATGTTATAATGAATGGAGAAACGGTTCAAATGTATGTTTGACATATTGAATGTAAGGATCAATAGAGAAACTGTTCAAATGTATGTTTGGTACATTGAATGTAATGATCAATAGATAAACTGTTCAAATGTATGTTTGACACATTGCCTGTTATGATGAATGGAGAAACTGTTCAAATGTATGTTGGGCTATTTAAATGTAAGGATCTATAGAGAAACTGTTCAAATGTATGTTTGGAACATTGAATGTTATGATGATCGGAGAAACTGTTCAAATGCATGTTTGGCACATTGCATGTTATGATGAATGGAGAAACTGTTCAAATGTATGTTTGGCACATTGAATGTAAGGATCAATAGAGAAACTGTTCAAATGTATGTTTGGCACATTGCATGTTATGATGAAAGGAGAAACTGTTCTAATGTATGTTTGGCACATTAAATGTAAAGATCAATAGAAAACTGTTCAAATGTATGTTTGGCACATTGAATGTTATGATGAATGGAGAAACTGTTCAAATGTATGTTTGGCAAATTGAATGTTATGATGAATGGAGAAACTGTTCAAATGTATGTTTGTCACATTGAATGTTATGATGAATGGAGAAACTGTTCAAATGTATGTTTGTCACATTGAAAGTTATGATGAATGGAGAAACTGTTCAAATGTATGTTTGGCACATTGAATGTTATGATGAATGGAGAAACTGTTCAAATGTTTGTTTGGCACATTGCATGTTATGATGAATGGAGAAACTGTTCAAATGTATGTTTGGCACATTGAATGTTATGATGAATGGAGAAACTGTTTAAATGTATGTTTGGCACATTGAATGTTATGATGATTGGAGAAACTGTTCAAATGTATGTTTGGCACATTGCATGTTATGATGAATGGAGAAAATGTTCAAATGTATGTTTGGCACATTGAATGTTATGATGAACGGAGAAACTGTTCAAATGTATGTTTGGCACATTGAATGTTATGATCAATGGAGAAACTGTTCAAATGTATGTTTGGCACATTGAATGTTGAGATCAATAGAGAAACTGTTCAACTGTATGTTTTGCACATTGAATGGAAGGATCAACAGAGAAACTGTTCAAATGTATGTTTGGCACATTGAATGTAATGATCAATAGAGAAACTGTTCAAGTGTATGTTTGGCACATTGCCTGTTATGATGAATGGAGAAACTGTTCAAAAGTATGTTGGGCTAATTAAATGTAAGGATATATAGAGAAACTGTTTGGGACATTCAATGTTATGATGAATGGAGAAACTGTTCAAATGCATGTTTGGCACATTGCATGTTATGATGAATGGAGAAACTGTTCAAATGTATGTTTTGCACATTGAATGTAAGGATCAATACAGAAACTTTTCAAATGTATGTTTGGCACATTGAATGTTATGATCAATAGAGAAACTGTTCAAGTGTATGTTTGGCACATTTCCTGTTATGATGAATGGAGAAACTGTTCAAATGTATGTTGGGCTAATTGAATGTAAGGATCTATCTAGAAACTCTTCAAATGTATGTTTGGAGCATTCAATGTTATGATGAATTGAGAAACTGTTCAAATGCATGTTTGGCACATTGCATGTTATGATTAAAAGAGAAACTGTTCAAGTGTATGTTTGGCACATTGAATGTTATGATGAATAGAGAAACTGTTCAAATGTATGTTTGGCACATTGAATGTAAGGATCAATAGAGAAACTGTTCAAATGTATGTTTGGCACATTGCATGTTATGATGAATGGAGAAACTGTTCAAATGTTTGTTTGGCACATTGAATGTAATGATCAATAGAGAAACTGTTCAAGTGTATGTTTGGCACATTGCCTGTTATGATGAATGGAGAAACTTTTCTAATGTCAGTTGGGCTAATTGAATGTAAGGATCTATAGAGAAACTGTTCAAATGTATGTTTGGAACATTCAATGTTATGATGAATGGAGAAACTGTTCAAATGTATGTTTGGCACATTGAATGTAAGGATCAATAGAGAAACTGTTCAAATGTATGTTTGGTACATTGAATGTAATGATCAATAGAGAAACTGTTCAAGTGTATGTTTGGCACATTGCCTGTTATGATGAATGGAGAAACTGTTCAAATGTATGTTGGGCTAATTGAATGTAAGTATCTATAGAGAAACTGTTCAAATGTATGTTTGGAACATTGAATGTTAGGATGAATGGAGAAACTGTTCAAATGTATGTTTTGCACATTGAATGTAAGGATCAATAGAGAAACTGTTCAAATGTATGTTTGGCACATTGAATGTAATGATCAATAGAGAAACTGTTCAAGTGTATTTTTAGCACATTGCCTGTTCTGCCGAATGGAGAAACTGTTCAAATGTATGTTGGGCTAATTGAATGTAAGGATCTATAGAGAAACTCTTCCAATGTATGTTTGGAACATTCAATGTTATGATGAATGGAGAAACTGTTCAAATGCATGTTTGGCACATTGCATGTTATGATGAATGGAGAAACTGTTCAAATGTATGTTTGGCACATTAAATGTAAGGATCAATAGAGAAACTGTTCAAATGTATGTTTGTCACATTGAATGTTATGATGAATGGAGAAACTGTTCAAATGTATGTTTGGCGCATTGCATGTTATGATGAATGGAGAAACTGTTCTAATGTATGTTTGGCACATTGCATGTTATGATGAATGGAGAAACTGTTCAAATGTATGTTTGGCACATTGAATGTTATGATGAATGGAGAAACTGTTCAAATGTATGTTTGGCACATTGTATGTTATGATGAATGGAGAAACTGTTCTAATGTATGTTTGGCACATTGCATGTTATGATGAATGGAGAAACTGTTCAAATGTATGTTTGGCACATTGAATGTTATGTTGAATGGAGATTTGGTCAAATAAGACAAAATGTTGGAACTAATCATCATTTTTTTAATGAGACTCATGAGTTGAGTGTTTTTATTTAGAACTAGCTATTGAGCCTGGCATTGCTTGGGAAATTTAGGTGTCATGTGACTCCCCTTCCCAATCAATTTAACGGCTTCTTTTTTACATACTATTAATTAGGTCATATTCACTTAGGTAAAGATATGGGTGCTAATTTATGCCACCTACCTAATGTGCAGAAATGATCTAAATTTCATACGTCACAAATTACGTTCTACCAGCCAACGCTAATAACTTAGGATTATTTGTTTAAACAGTAATTAATTCTCTCAATGTTAAAATCAAAACAAAGCAATAAAAAAATAGTAAGCTGCTATAAAAAATTCACTGAAAAGTAAAAAAACAAGCAATTAAGCCTGTTCCATTCTGGACACAGGACGTGTTAGCGCATTTTCGTGTTATGTATCAGTACGTTTGTTAGCTTTCAGTAAATATTTGTAAATTTTGGAAATGTTTATAAATTCAATTGTGTAATGCATATATTTGTAAAAAAAAAATTATAAAGACGTTTCTTTATATTTGAAAAAAAATTATTGTCTCTTAAATCTAACTACAAGTGGTTTGTGGTTACTGAAATAGGACTCATAATTGAAAACATTCTAAATTATAGTCATTTAATCGTCCGAAAACTCCGTCAATTGTTGCATAGCTCTGATACTTTCAATTAAACTCAGAACACAAGCTTACTATTTCATTTGATGAGTTTCTTAATAAATCTTGGTGAAACTACGTGCTGCAGTATTTCGCACCAAATGAACGGGTTATTGAACGTACAAGGTGTATATATAATATATAAGCCCTTTAGGAGCCCTGAAGTCCAACCCTCAGAGGTCATATCGCGAAATGAACTTTTGATGTACACATGGCAGGCCAAGACCTACAAAATGATATATACATCATGGGTCTAGGACTTATAGTTGCTGAGATATAGCGCTCCTTTATTAATATAGCTTATATAGTAAGCCCTGAGAGGTCAGATCGCGAAATGAAAAAAGTCATTTCTTGGCAGGCCAAGACCTACAAAATGATATATACATCATGGGTCTAGGACTTATGGTTGTTGACATCAAGGGTGTACACGGACAGACGGACGGACAGACAAAACGGGGACAATAGAGCATTTTTTTTTCGAAAATGCTCTAAAAATAAATACTTTATTGTGCCATTTTGCAGCACAGAGGCAAGTTGGTGTGGCACGATACAGCACCTGCGCGCAAGTTTAATTTTTCCTCTAACTTTCTTTCTTTCTTAATTTCTTTCTTACACGCTGTCCTTATATATAGTGATGTGTTCGCCCTATAAATCCAATCAATTCTACCAATGGTTGCTATTGATTTTCTTTTGACAGATGTCACATTCTCTAATGGTGCTGACATTCACAGACAGAACTATTTCACACTGTCTAGATTCATGACACAGAATAGTGTTATCAACCACGAATGTTGAATGTCACTAGAGAATATTGACATGTCACCTATGATGACAGAGACTCTCTAGTTAAATTAAATCAAAGGAAATTACTTCTTTCCGTTTGATTGGTCAACATAAACCATTTCTTCTTATAATGATGACAGTTGATGATAGTTTCTCGCTGGTCAGTCAGGAGGTAGTGTCCCACTGGTCAGTCCGGATCTAGTGTCCCACTGGTTGGTCAGGAGGTAGTGTCCCACTGGTTGGTCACGAGGTAGTGTCCCACTGGTCAGTCCGGATCAATTGTCACACTGGTCAGTCAGGAGGTAGTGTCCCACTGATCAATCAGGGGGTAGTGTCCCACTGGTTGGTCAGGAGGTAGTGTCCCACTGGTCAGTCCGGATCTAGTGTCACACTGGTCAGTCAGGAGGTAGTGTCCCACTGATCAGTCAGGAGGTAGTGTCCCACTGATCAGTCAGGAGGTAGTGTCCCACTGGTCAGTCAGGAGGTAGTGTCCCACTGATCAGTCAGGAGGTAGTGTCCCACTGGTCAGTCAGGAGGTAGTGTCCCACTGGTTGGTCAGGAGGTAGTGTCCCACTGGTCAGTCAGGAGGTAGTGTCCCACTAATCAGTCAGGAGGTAGTGTCCCACTGATCAATCAGGGGGTAGTGTCCCACTGGTTGGTCAGGATTTATTTGTTGGGAGTGTTATATTGGGATAGATATGTTGGCAGAAATTTGGTGGTTTGATATAAAATTTACTAAAACAGAATTATTGATGTACATATTGCAACAAATATATTTTGTGATCTATCATCCTCATTTACCACTTCACATGTTTTGGAAGTTATTTAATGGACGGTTTTTAATCGCGCTTCTTCAACGATACCTTGCAGTGTAGTAATATTCATGACATTCAGGCTTGAAACATGACCAAAACATGTTAACCTTCACTTAGTCGCTGTAGCCAGGAGTTATTCCGGAGTCCCCACCCCGGGCCATTAATCTAAATAATAACAAAAGAAATTATTGTCTAAAAAATTCGCTCATCATTTTTGTGTAGAAATAAACCACCATAGATACTACTTATGCTGATAAATACGATTGTCTTATGTATGACCACTTTATCATATTAGCTAGTGGTCAGACTATGAAACAAGTAGGTATCAACTATTATCACACCAACTGTTCATGCTAGCTAAGAGAAGAGCTAGTTCATATTGACTCCATGTCAGAGAGCACTGTAGGGTACATGTTAAGTTTAAATCTAAATGTATTCAGATTATCTCCCTTTTTCTTTCTATTTCGGTGACAACAATGACATAACATTCAGTACACTACAAGATACTCATTGTAGAACACAAGGTAGTAGACTTAAAATATAAAGAAAACGTATATTTTGTAGTAAAAATTGACTCAAGAAATTGAACAGATAGTAAACATTGAATATGTGTTAGACATAGACCAGTAGACAGTGGAAATGAAGTCGATATAATAATACACGTAGAAGACATTGTACATAGAACATTAAACATCTATTATACAACAAACATAAAGTAGACATCGAAGAAAGATAATGAAAATGAAGTAGACATTGAAGATGAAGTAGACATTGTAAACGAAGTAGACATTGAAAATGAAGTAGACATTGAAGACGAAGTAGACATTGAAGACGAAGTAGACATTGAAGACGAAGTAGACATTGAAAATGAAGTAGACATTGAAAATGAAGTAGACATTGAAGACGAAGTAGACATTGAAGATGAAGTTGACATTGAAGATGAAGTAGACATTGAAGATGAAGTAGACATTAAAGACGAAGTAGACATTGAAGACGAAGTAGACATTGAAGATGAAGTAGACATTGAAGATGAAGTAGACATTGAAGATGAAGTCAACATAAAACATATAAACTGAACATGCATTAGACACTGGGCGTATACTAGACATCGATCTTGTAGAAACATTTCTTATTGAATGAATGAATGGAATTTCCAATATCTTTTGATATCTCTTCCATTTAATTGAAATATTTCTCTTGATTACAAGCCAGGGGTTAAAAAAAGATCAGGTAAAAGGGATTGTATGTGTGTAAAGAAGAGAAATAAGTGAGGTAAAAGTGAGGTAGAAGAGAGTTAAAAGCGAGGAGGAAGTGAGATACAGGTCACAGCCTCATCTGCTAATATAAAATGGTCTATAGCATTATTTCTATTTAAACTTAAGTTTCAAGTGTGTAATATATTTCTGGATTGGTAAACAAACAATGTCAGACATGTATACAAATTTAATTTCTTACTTTCAGTTTTCAAGTCAAAAAGTAATTTTGTGTCATATATGTTCATCGCATTATCATTGAATTAATTAAATTAATATATAGTAGTCAGTTGTTGGTATGTTGGTAATTTCAAAACGTTAAAATATGCTGGACTTGTTGGTATAATGTCTAACAGTTGTTACGTAGTATTGTTGTATATGGTAGTAGTAGATGTTATGGTAGTCGTGTTGATGTCATTGTAGTGATGACGTATTCTGTTTGTGTTTTGGTATTAGTGTTGTAGACAGGTGGGTTAAAGAAAATGGTGTATTAGACTGTTTGTATGATGGTAATGATGGATTGTTTGTATGATGGTAATGATGGATTGTTTGTATGATGGTAATGATGGATTGTTTGTATGATGGTAATGAGGAACTGTTTGTACGAAGGTAATGAGGGACTGTTTGTATGATGGTAATGAGTGACTGTTTGTATCAAGGTAATGAGGGACTGTTTGTATGATGGTAATGAGTGACTGTTTGTATCAAGGTAATGAGGGACTGTTTGTATGATGGTAATGAGTGACTGTTTGTATGATGGTAATGAGGGACTGTTTGTATGATGGTAATGAGAGAATGTTTGTGCTATAGTCTACGGGAACTACAAGATTTTGTTGTTGTCATTGTTGTTTTTACATTGAATCAAAATTTATATCCTTTCCATTTAGTACCGAAGTTTGATTAAGTAAAAAACTTGTAAAACTTGTTTAGTTCGTGAAATATTTCTTGTCGTATTCTGTCATATAAAGTACACATACATGTCATATAAAGTACACATATATGTCATATAAAGTACACACAGATGTCATATAAAGTACACACAGATGTCATATAAAGTACAAATACATGTCATATAAAGTACTCATAGATGTCATATAAAGTACACATAGATGTCATATTAAATACACATACATGCCATATAAAGTACGCATACTTGTATATCGTGCTCTCATGTCTTGTAAGTAGAAAACTGTACTTTAATACTCAAAACATAAAGGCGTCACTTTGAGAGACATTTTTGTATTCCTTTAGACATTACATTCTCAATCTTTACAATGTGCACTTCTGGAGGAGAGTTTACTTTTGTAGTCATACCGGACCTTGTGTGAGCTTCTATCGCAATACGTCCAATACAACACTCCAACTGTCAGACACAATACGTCCAATACAACTCTTTCACTGTCTGACACTATAGTACGTCCCATACAACACTGCCACTGCCTATCACAATACGTCCAATACAACACTCCCACTTTCTATCACAATACAACCCATACAACACTCCCACTTTCTATCACAATACGTCCCACAAAACACTGCTACTGCCTATCACAATACGTCCCATGCTACACTCCCACTTTCTATCATAATACTTCCAATACAACACACCACTGCCTAGCATAATAATATAAATTTCTAGCTACATTAAATGCAATTTAACTTTCACTTATTGTTATTTTTCATAACTTTAAATGTTTTATAAATGCATTAATAGCCATGTGAGAATGGACATGAACCATGATAGCATTACAAGATCGATGCAAAACATTCAACATATCAGCCCAATATTTTCACTTTGTACTTAGTTTGTGTCAATATGATTGGTCTGATCATGTATCGATCCTTACCCTAAAGCCATTGTATTCCAAAATATCCTTACACCCCCACCCCCTAATCGGCTCAGTCGTAGAGTCCATGACACAAAGATGACACACAATCCCAGAAGACGTAGAATTTGTCAATCCGGATGTACTAACAGATTTTGGTTCAATGGAAAATATTTTTTTTACAATGGCGACATAATGGGCATATTTTTTCGTGTGATGCATGGAATATATATATATATATATATATATATATATATATATATATATATATATATATATATCATACAGAAAGCGTATCACTAATTCAAAACTAACTACAACAATACAACAATTTAGGTTATTTTTTTCCTTTTTAATTGTGTCGCACACAAATATTGATTAAAAAACATAAAAAACACAAATATGGCTACTTTTGGAAATATCCACTTCAAATACATGATGCGCATTCTGTATGATCTATATTGTGTTGTGTTTTGTATAACTTTTTGTGACAATCTTATTGTTTTGATACTTGTCTGATACTTGATTTGTTAGCTGTCATTGATACAGTCATATTCCATGTTACAGTCATATTCCCTGATACAGTTATATTCCATGATACGGTCATATTCCATGATACAGTTATATTCCATGATACAAGCATATTCCACTATACAGTCATGTTTCATGATACAAACATATTCCATGATACATATTCCACGATACAGTCATGTTTCATGACACAAACATATTCCATGATACATATTCCATGATACTGTCATGTTTCATGATACAAACATATTCCATTATACATATTCCATGATACTGTCATGTTTCATGATACAAACATATTACATGATACATATTCCATGATACTGTCATGTTTCATGATACAAACATATTCCATGATACATATTACATGATACATATTACATACACCAGTCTTACATAATTTAAAAAAAAAAAACGAATCACCGTACTATTTGATCACTTTTCATGTCAAGATAAGAAACTAAACAAACCAACGTCGTTTAAATGTAAACAATATCTCAAATACAGTAGACCTATGTAAATAATTTCTCAAATACAGTAGACCTATGTACAGAATATCTCAAATACAGTAGACCTATGTAAACAATATCTCAAATACAGTGGACCTATGTAAACAATATCTCAAAATCAGTAGACCTATGTAAACAATATCTCAAATACAGTGGACCTATGTAAACAATATCTCAAATACAGTGGACCTATGTAAACAATATCTCAAATGCAGTGGACCTATTAAAAGGGGGAAAACTGTTTAAAAAAAACCAATTACCGGATCGGATAATTAATGGCAACAAATGAAACCAGATCTAAGAAACGGATCAGATTTGAGATGGAAATAGACCAGCAGAAAAAAAAATCCCCGCCGCTGGTTTCTCTAAATGAGCTTCATTACACTGTCTGTCAATCACAGAATGACAGAAGGTAAGGGATATGTGTTCACTGAATGGCTTACAAGTAAAAAAAAAAATAAGGAATGGAAACCACAGAATTTATTTGTTTAAAATTGTGTGAATAAATAAATAAAAAAAAATGTCAGGGTGAAAGATTTGTGACTAATTAGTGTGAGTGTGTAGATGTGTAGGCTTGTGTGTCTGTCTAGGTTACCGTGTGAGTGTGTAGATGTGTTGGCTTGTGTGTCTGTCTAGGTTACCGTGTGAGTGTGTAGATGTGTTGGCTTGTGTGTCTGTCTAGGTTACCGTGTGAGTGTGTAGATGTGTTGGCTTGTGTGTCTGTCTAGGTTACCGTGTGAGTGTGTAGATGTATTTGTGAGTCTTTCTAAGTTACTGTTTGTTTTGATTTATTTGTGTTTATGCCTAGGTTACTGTGTGTGTAGATGTGTTTGTATGTGTATAGATGTATTTGTATGTGTATTGATGTATTTGTATGTGTATTGATGTATTTGTATGTGTAGGTTACAGTGGAGTATATACATGTATGTGTGTACAGGTAAGTGTATGTGTATATAGGTTAGTGTGTGTATGTGAGTTAATGTGTGAACATGATCACATGTGTGTAATGATGTCTGTGTGTGAGTGTATGTAGGTTAGTGTATGAGTGTGTAAGCACATGTTGTCCGTGAACGAATTAAAGGAAAGAACAACACCTGACATGAAGAGGTGGTTATAGAGTTTTGTTTAATAGATGCTGGTCTTTCTATTTATCTCTTTCCCCCCCACACACACACACTCTATACTCGCCATCTATATAAGTACATATTCATTTGTTTTACTCATAATTGTGGGAAATTGTTATATAAAAGGAATATATACATATAAATATTTATATTTATATATTGTGTGTAAGTGTTGTTTGTTTATTGTATGAAAGTGTTGTTTAAAGGTATACTAATGTTTGTTGTGTGAAAGTGTTGTTTTGAGGTATACACAAGTTTATTGTGTGAAAGTGTTGTTTAGAGGTATACACAAGTTTATTGTATGAAAGTGTTGTTTAAAGGTATACTAATGTTTATTGTGTGAAAGTGTTGTTTTGAGGTATATACAAGTTTATTTTGTGAAAGTGTTGTTTATGTTTAGAGGTATACACAAGTTTATTGTGTGAAAGTGTTGTTTAGAGGTATACATATGTTTATCAACAAAAGTTTTATTCAAAAAATTTAAGATACCTGTAAAACAAATTAAAATAAACCCGATGTTTTATTTAGTCACAAATGTCAAATGGTAATATGGAATCTGACATTAACAGTATTATCTTTATTTGTACTTAAGAAATAGTTGAACTGATATTACAAATAGTTGCACTACAGTACTTACATTGAATTTATTATATAATAAATAAACAACATCAACAGTCTACTGACAAACAACTTATTTAATTAAATTGCCCAATAAACTTATCTACTGGATCTTAACTTGATGTTCAATGATCTTTCTGTCGTAAATCAATACCAAATGTGATGGAAAATTGTGAACAAATTTGTTCTGATGATAGATAAATGTTCAATAAATTAGTATCTCAAGATTCTTCATTTATGATTTGGTCAAGATAATGTTTTACGTCAATGAACTGTGCCGACTTCAATTTTAATGTTCTGCCGTACACGGACAAAGAAGTCATATTACATCCAAGGGAAATAACCGTGATTTATACAATCAAGAGGACGGTGGATCGACTCCCTTACCTTGCGGCCTGGCCATCGCTAGTCCGGTAGTCTACGGAGTTGTGAGAGAAGAATGTGGTCATCCCATCTATGGTGGTGAGTATTTCACTCAGTGTGTCTAGTATATAGTTTTGACTGGTTCACTTGTGAGTGGCCGGTCAATTAATTTAGCTATGTAGCTTGTTCTTTAGCTAGGTAACTGGATGTTTAGCTACTGTCTACTGAAATTTGAGTAACAAGTGTGGTTACAGGGTAAGATAATTATTTATGTAAGGTCTCTTGATAATTACATCAGAGACGGTAGTTATCAAAAAAATTACAAAAAACAACAACATATATTTATATCGCTGGATGCATGTCTTCCCGCCAATACAGATGAGGGAAACGAAACTAATGACGTCATTTGTTGAAGGCACACCCATTCTCCCCCTCCCCCTTTCATGAATATCAATTATTGCTGTTTCAGCACAATGTTCTGTTTCAGCACAATGTTCTGTTTCAGCACAATGTTCTGTTTCAGCACAATGTTCTGTTTCAGCACAATGTTCTGTTTCAGCACAATGTTCTGTTTCAGCACAATGTTCTGTTTCAGCACAATGTTCTGTTTCAGCACAATGTTCTGTTTCAGCACAATGTTCTGTTTCAGCACAATGTTCTGTTTCAGCACAATGTTCTGTTTCAGCACAATGTTCTGTTTCAGCACAATGTTCTGTTTCAACCTGTGACAGTCGTGATAAACAGGACGACACCTGTGACAGTCTTGATAAACAGGACGACACCTGTGACAGTCTTGATAAACAGGACGACACCTGTGACAGTCTTGATAAACAGGACGACACCTGTGACAGTCTTGATAAACAGGACGACACCTGTGACAGTCTTGATAAACAGGACGGCACCTGTGACAGTCTTGATAAACAGGACGGCACCTGTGACAGTCTTGATAAACAGGACGGCACCTGTGACAGTCTTGATAAACAGGACGGCACCTGTGACAGTCTTGATAAACAGGACGGCACCTGTGACAGTCTTGATAAACAGGACGGCCCCTGTGACAGTCTTGATAAACAGGACGGCCCCTGTGACAGTCTTGATAAACAGGACGGCCCCTGTGACAGTCTTGATAAACAGGACGGCACCTGTGACAGTCTTGATAAACAGGACGGCCCCTGTGACAGTCTTGATAAACAGGACGGCACCTGTGACAGTCTTGATAAACAGGACGGCACCTGTGATAGTCCTGATAAACAGTAGGACATTAATGACAGTATTGATGGAACAAGATTGACATTCCACATCATCAATCGAGTCACAATGACACTCTCTATACATTTGCTGCGATATTTTTTTTTCATTAAATAATGTAACCAAACGGGAGAAATAATAATGTCTGTATGTTTCTGTTAAATGTATGTACGTGTCTGTAAAATGTGTGTACATGTCTGTTGAATGTTTGTACGTGTTTGTAAAATGTGTGTACATGTCTGTAAAATGTGTGTACATGTATGTAAAATTAGTGTACATGTCTGTAAAATGTGTGTAGATGTCTTTTTGTGGCATTTTGTTGGTCATTAAATCTTGTGACTCAATTTTCAGGATTTATTTAGAAAAACGATAACTGCCTGATAACTGCCTGATAACTGCCTGATAACTGCCTGATAACTGCCTATTCTCATCTACAATTCAGTATCTTAGTAATTTCGATTTCATAAATTAACATCCAGTACCTACAAGCCTTTAAGCTATGTTTATGTTTAAAAAAAATATCAATGTGTCAAAATATCACAGTATCAAAATATAATAGTATTAAAATAAATTAATCTCAAAATATAATAGTGTCAAAATATAATAGTGTCAAAATATAATAGTGTCAAAATATAATAGTGTCAAAGTATAATAGTGTCAAAATATAATAGTGTCAAAATATAATAGTGTCAAAATATAATAGTGTTAAAATATAATAGTGTTAAAATATATTAGTGTCAAATTATAATAGTGTCAAAATATAATAGTGTCAAAATATAATAGTGTCAAAATATAATAGTGTCAAAATATAATAGTGTCAAAATATAATAGTGTCAAAATATAATAGTGTCAAAATATATTAGTGTTAAAATATAATAGTGTCAAAATATAATAGTGTTAAAATATATTAATGTCAAATTATATTAATGTCAAATTATATTAATGTCAAAATATATTAATGTCAAAATATAATAGAGAACCACAGAATAATGAAGTCTAATTTTCACTTGACAATTTTTTTAATTACATTAAAATGTTTGAAAAAAAGAATATAAAAACTAAAAAGTATAAAATAAAGAAAAAGAAACATATTTAGAAAACATTTTTCAAAGATAAGTTTTTATTAAAATGCATTAACAAGTATTCCAATAAAATATAATTTGTTATACATATTCGTATGTAAATTATAATTGCTAAAAGAGTGGGTAATTAAAATATTGAACTAAATTTTTCTTTACATTTGTTGATAAGTTGCAATAAGAAAATTTATCATTTCAGTACCAAGGCTTACAATTTTTAATAATGATGAACAAATATCACTTTAAAAGAAGATTTTTTTAATATATTTCTAATTTAGTTGATTTTATTTTGCGGTTTTAATGTGTTTAATTTTATTTAGCTATGCTTGATACGTATTTTACTTTAATAACTATGAAATTGACCATCAGCAACTAATTGAAATATTATTAATAATAATGATCTTCACATTATCATTTAATTCCTAGAAATTCCTGATCAACTCTGTCAGTAGCGGGTTGAGTGCCGGTAACATATTATAGTTCAGTACATTGTGCTCATATTTTTGAAATAAACGCTTTATTTTATAGTTTATTAGATATGACCTTCAACTTATATCTCATCTAATCCATTGAAATAAAATGTTTGGAAGTTCAAGGACTTCACGTCGTATCTCCACTTTCCCCAACCTAATAATTTAATATGAGACTCTACACCTCCACAATTTCTTACGTAAATAAACATTTCTCAGATTATTGGTTTTTTTTTCTTTTTTCACTTTCCCCATTCCAGGGTTCCATCAGACTTCTCTAACAATTTCAACTGAAGAGTTCTATTCCAGGCTAACAGACAGGTTAACAGCTGATAATGTTTTGATTTTAATTTTCCCTTTGAATACATTTTAAAACGATTCCGTGTTCCATTGAGTGCAGACTGGCAACATTCAAACATCCAGTGTTTGTTAAGTGCAGACATTCAAACATCCAGTGTTTGTTGAGCGCTGACATTCAAACATCCAGTGTTTGTTGAGTGCAGACATTCAAACAGCCAGTGTTTGTTGAGTGCAGTCATTCAAACAGCCAGTGTTTGTTGAGTGCAGACATTCAAACAGTCAGTGTTTGTTGAGTGCAGACATTCAAACAGCCAGTGTTTGTTGAGCGCAGACATTCAAACAGCCAGTGTTTGTTGAGCGCAGACATTCAAACAGCCAGTGTTTGTTGAGTGCAGACATTCAAACAGCCAGTGTTTGTTGAGTGCAGACATTCAAACAGCCAGTGTTTGTTGAGTGCAGACATTCAAACAGCCAGTGTTTGTTGAGTGCAGACATTCAAACAGCCAGTGTTTGTTGGAGTATTAAAGTTTTCAGTTGACAGTCTTCGATGATCCATAAATTGTCTGATTTTTTTTTCTCATTAAGTTCATCAAATTTTGTGTTTTACTTTTTGTGCAGACATAATGTTGGTGGGTTCAGTCCATTGTGTCCAACATGTACAACAAGTACTGTGACAGTGGTTAGTACCAACATCTTGCATTGTTGATTGTTTACTTTAAATGTTGGATTAGTTTCCCCCCACCCCCCCCCCCATGAAGAGCTTAATGTGACGTCACACGTTAATTTAAAACATGAAACAAAGCAAAACATATTAAAATTAATAATGAGTCATATTACCACACACACACACACACACACACACACATATATTTATATATTATGCTTTAGCCAGTATTTTACTGTTAAACTATTCGGTCACCGTGACTATGTCACGTATCTAAAGGGGTCATGAAGTTCATCTCAAAAGTTTATTAAATGTTAAGAATCCTCCTCACATATGCAATTTAATTTTCTGCTGTTTTAAATTAAGTTATAATTAGCAAAGGTCTCTTAATGAATATCTTCTTCTTCCTCTTAATACCAATAGCCAAAGTGAAAGCAGTGCGTCTCAGCTACATCTCGTTAAAAAAAGTTTGGCTCAATCTTCTTGAGTTGTGTTATTGACATCCGTGTCCTTTCACCTGATCTTGTCTGTATTGAACTCCCTGCCTAAATTGATTTACCTGTCTCTTGTGACCTTCCTATAAGGATTAATATCCCTGTGTGTATAAATCTCACTGTCTGTATTGATTTCAATTCCAGTATTGATCGCCTGTCTATATTGATCTCCTGTCTATATCGATCTCCTTATGTATTAATCTCCCTGTCTTTATTTATCTACCTGTCTGTATTGATCGCACTGTATATATTGATTTCTCAGTAATGATGTCCCTGTTTCTGTTGATATCCCTTGTATGTATTGCTCTCTCTGTATCTATTGATCTCATTGTATGTATCTCACTGTATGTATTTATCTCACTGTATGTATTGATCTCACTGTATGTATCGATCTCACTGTATGAATTGATCTCTATGTATGTATTGATCTCAAGGTCTGTATTGATCTCCCAAATGATGCATCAAAATAAATTTGTGACTATATCTAAAAATAGTAATACTTATATTTTTTAAAAACCATACATTTATTTCACTGACAGGATAATGACTAAAAGCATCACCCATTTTCCAAGATTAGAAAGTACTAAGTTTAGTATTGTCATTCATCACACAATACGGCGGCTGGACCCTGTCCTAAAGTAAAGACCTTGCAATCCTCAATGTTAAAACTTTTATTTCTCTGTCCTTAATAAGTCCGATACATGGCTTACAATATGTCTTCAATAAGACCGATACATGGCTTACAATATGTCTTCAATAAGACCGAAATATGGCTTACAATAAGTCCTCAATAAGACCGATACATGACTTACAACATGTCCTCCAAAAGACCGATACATGGCTTACAATATGTCCTCCAAAAGACCGATACATGGCTTACAATATGTCTTCAATAAGACCGATACATGGCTCACAATAAGTCCTCAATAAGACCGATAAATGACTTACAATCAGCAAAACAAAAGTAGAAAAAAACAACAAATGAAGGGATGACTTTGTATCTTTGTGACTTTGTATCTTTGTGGCTTTGTATCTTTGTGATTTACATCAAAAGAAAACTTTTCGCTTTCATACACTTTCCTTACAAATTGTTGAAATATGCAAATTTTTTTTTATTATTTTTATTGCGTTCAGACCTGGTGCAATAGTTTAAACTTCAGAATAATGTAATACACAACAAATAAAACATAATCCATTAGAATCCTACATGTCACAATTAAGAACTGTATACAACTTTCAGTATAAGTACAGTACGTATTTTGGTAAGGATAATTTCTGACCTAGATCAAACAGAAAACTTTCTCTATGTATGTCTTCTTTTAATATTTCTTGAGGTTATTAATATTTAAAAAGGAAATTGGAAATTAATAGTGAGAAATATAAATTTATGTCAATTGTGCTTATAATTACATTTATTAAAGTGATAAAAATATGCCATAAAAATAAGTGTTTATAGGTGTTATATTTTAAAAAGGCTGAAATATGTTATATGACAAATAAATATCGTCTTATAGCGCTCATATGGCTTAGCTTGATAAAGAATTTAATATATCACTAAACTGAATAAAAAAAGATTGTTCCTTAGAGTCAGAGACCGAGTTATTTTGTTTTCATTATAGCACAGTTTAAACACAGCAGTTAATTGTATGTTCTATTCAGGGGTGGGCAAACTACTGCCCGCGGGCCGCATTATGCGGCCCTTTTGCATTATAAGTTACGATCCTATGTCAATGTCAATTCTCTTTCTTTGGAGTTTTTGCTATATTCTATGAAAGTTTATTCCCACTATTTGATTTGAATCTAGTGATATTAAATCGGTTTTGTTGCTCCAGAATATTAGTTAGGGCTGCTTGATCTACAAGAAGATTATGACCTGAAGGAGAAGTTCAAGTCAAGTATTTTGTTAAAATAATTATGAATAGTAAAGTCTTATTACCAAATTAGCATCTGATTAAGTTTGTATTTTTAAATGTAATGTGTATGTGTAATAGAGTGAATAAAATGACAAATTATCTAAATTTTTCTTTCTTTTTCATACGTTTTAAATTGTAATTAAGTAAACAAAATATATATGCGGCCCGCCGATAAAAATCAAATTTTCAATGTGGCCCTCCGTAGAAAAAGTTTGCCCACCCCTGTTCTATTTAAATCAATGGGATTAGCTGTGGTGAATTCATCTTGCATTTTCGCAACTTTCTGTAAATAAGAAACACCAGATATCAATTCCGATGAATCACCATGGGAATATTCAGATCATCTTACACCCAAAAGGAAAATAGAAAAAGGTTGAGCCGGAAGTGATATATTTGACAGGAAGCAGCCGACATTGATGTGGAAATACAATCCGGTCAATTTCTGTTGTAAAATGTTTCTTTTATTTTTTTTTTAAAAAAGCCTCGATCAATACAGCAATCAGCTGATTGAACAGAATGCACAAGAATTACATCAGTATGAGTGTGGACTTCACATTTAGCATTTTCATAATTTCATTACTATTAATAATTTGTTATTGTTGATTGTGAGGCTTTAGGCGGCTTAGGAAAAAAATATTTCTTCTTCTATTTTCTTTCGGTTAATAGTTGAGGAACAAAATCTTCAAACACTAATGCACAATGTAAACATTTGGTTTTTTTGTTCTTAAGGAGGAAAAGGGATTATAAATAAGAGGAGGAGGGGGAGAGAAAGAGAGAGACTGATAGGAAAAAACTGAAAACGACAGACAGAGAGAGAGAAGAGGAAAAATTCTTTTTTTTCTAAAAAAAAGACACACGAGTTTATTTTTATTTAACTGTGTCCCGTGGCCTCTAATGACAGATTGGGGGGGGGGGGACGGGACACGATTGCAGTCTGTGCTGTTCTATGTCACTTGTCCAAAAGTTCTGTTCGAGTTTTCTTGAACTCACCAGATGGCATTCGATTTTTTTTTCCACCAATATGATTGCTGCTCGTTTTGACAGATTGCTTTATTTCAGAACTGTGTCATCCAATGTCTTCTCTCTAACTTGTGTTACTGCAAACATGAACAACAATGTGTGATATCTTTCAATGTTCTATATCTGGATAATATCATAGGACATTATACTGATGCCGAAATACAATGTGTACTTTCTTTTAACTATTTGATACCAAATCGCTGAATAGTATGTCGTGCTATTTTATACTAAATCTTTTTTTAATATGTTGTGCCATTTAATTTTTTTCAAATATACTTCGCTTTAATAGTTATTTTTTTTTATAAGTAAGCCGCATTGTTCGACAGTGTTTGTTTAGAAAGTTACAATGTAGAAAGACAGTTACTATTTACACACACGCAAGCACACACACGCACACATATATATGTTTTTAACCTAAATGAAAGTAGAATGACAAGATGACGAGTAGTTATAAAATTGATGATACATTGATTGACATGTATCTAGACAAATAGAACTGAGTCTTTTGTTTGAACGTCATGATTGAAACATGATTGAAACATGATTGATACATGATTGATTCCAAATCGCTAAATGAACTGAATATATCGACTACATTGATGAAAAAGGAACAGTCATTTTTCAGAGGAACTTTGCAGTAGAACTCATAGAGGAGAATTTAGTCCTGGGAGAAACTTAGGGGAACATTGTCTTTAATACGCTGTTACTAATAAAAGAATCAGTTCTAGTGAGACTTCGGTGGAATAGATCCAGGGTACCTAAATGTAGTAGATTCGAAGAACTTCAGTGGAGTAGATTCGAAGAACTTCAGTGGAGTATATTCAAGGAACTCCAGTGGAGTAGATTCAAGGGAACTCCAGTGGAGTAGATTCGAAGAACTTCAGTGGAGTAGATTCAAGGAACTTCAGTGGAGTAGATTCAAGGAACTCCAGTGGAGTAGATTCAAGGGAACTCCAGTGGAGTATATTCGAAGAACTTCAGTGGAGTAGATTCAAGGAACTTCAGTGGAGTATTCAAGGAACTTCAGTGGAGTAGATTCAAGGAACTTCAGTGGAGTAGATTCAAGGAACTCCAGTGGAGTAGATTCAAAGAACTTCAGTGGAATATATTTAACACCACTGGAGTAGATTCAAGATGCTGCGAGGATTTGCTCTGAGAAGAATCACCACCAGACGAATGAAGACTTCACGAGGCAGGTAGGATCAAACTAAACGATTGACAAATGATGTAGATGTGTTTGAGTAATTACCTATATCAATCACTTGATAATCGAACAAATATCACATTATACACAATAGAAAAATGATGTAGACAGATAGATTCTTGGAGTCATTACATATCCTACAACATAGTGAGACTTTCTTACTTACAAGCTAAACGAAAGATGTATGAAAGAAAAGTTTATTTTTATTTGTAATGTTTGTAATATGACATCTGATACATAAAGGTGACAATTTCATTGCATCCATTTAACATAACATGATTTATCAAATAAAGAGTAAAACGTCTTTACTTGATACTTAAATATATGATATTTCACATCAACAACATTACGCAATAAATGTATGTTGATAATAGAACACATTGCACATGATAATAGGGCAATATCGCATATAATAGTACCCATCTCACATAATAATAGGACAAGTATAACATATAATACATCACATATCAGATGAAAATAGGACAAGTATAACATATAATACATCACATATCAGATGAAAATAGGACAAGTATAACATATAATACATCACATATCAGATGAAAATAGGACAAGTATAACATATGATACATCGCATATCACATGAAAATAGGACAAGTATAACATATGATACATCGCATATCAGATGAAAATATGACAAGTATAACATATGATACATCACATATCAGATGAAAATAGGACAAGTATAACATATAATACATCACATATCAGATAGTTATAGGACAAATATGACATGATAATTGGAAACTATCAATTGATAATAGAACATATATCACATGATAATATAAATGATATCACATAATAGTAGAACACATATCTAACGATTATATAACTGATATCACATGGTTATAGAATTTATTTAAAATAATAATAGAACAAATATCACGTGATTCAAGGGCACATCATATGATAATATGACAAATATTACGTTATAAACCGCACATGATAATAGGACTAATACCAAGTGAAATTATGACACAAATCAGGTGTATTATAGGAAATAAATGATGCTATAATAAATATCATATGATGATAGACCTAATACCACGAGATAATAGAAGACATTAAGGGTTCACTGTAAAGCGCGGAGCGGATTAGGAAATTTCACAATATATATATGTATATATATATATATATATATATATATATATATATATATATATATATTTATATATCACTATTAGAAGACAATATATATATATATATATATATATATATATATATTTATATATCACTATTAGAAGACAATATATATATTTATATATCACTATTAGAAGACAATATATATATTTATATATCACTATTAGAAGACAATATACATATATATTTATATATCACTATTAGAAGACAATATATATATATATATATATTTATATATCACTATTAGAAGACAATATACATATATATTTAAATATCTCTATTAGAAGACAATATACATATATATTTATATATCACTTTTAGAAGACAATATACATATATATTTATATATCACTATTAGAAGACAATATATACATTTTTATATCACTATTAGAGGACAATATACATATATATTTATATATCACTATTAGAAGACAATTTCAGTTTTTCAATATGTGTCGGCTCTTAGTGGAGGAGGCGTTCAGGTTGTTGGGATGATTGTACTACAGTCAGGCTGTAGGGATGATTGTACTACAGTCAGGTTGTTGGGATGATTGTACTACAGTCAGGCTGTAGGGATGATTGTACTACAGTCAGGTTGTAGGAATGATTATACTACAGTCAGGCTGTAGGGATGATTGTACTACAGTCAGGCTGTAGGGATGATAGTACTAAAGTCAGGTTGTAGGGATGATTGTACTAAAGTCTGGTTGTAGGGATGATTGTACTACAGTCAGGCTGTTGGGATGATTGTACTACGGTCAGGTTGTAGGGATGATTGTACTACAGTCAGGCTGTTGGGATAATTGTACTACAGTCAGGTTGTAGGGATGATTGTACTACAGTCAGGCTGTAGGGATGATTGTACTACAGTCAGGCTGTAGGGATGATTGTACTACAGTCAGGCTGTAGGGATGATTGTACTACAGTCAGGCTGTAGGGATGATTGTACTACAGTCAGGTTGTAGGGATGATTGTACTACAGTCAGGCTGTAGGGATGATTGTACTACAGTCAGGCTGTAGGGATGATAATACTAAAGTCAGGTTGTAGGGATGATCGTACTACAGTCAGGTTGTAGGGATGATTGTTCTACAGTCAGGCTGTAGGGATGATTGTATTACAGTCAGGTTGTAGGGATTATTGTACTACAGTCGGGTTGTAGGGAGGATTGTACTACCGTCAGATTGTAGGGATGATTGTACTACCGTCAGATTGTAGGGATGATTGTACTACCGTCAGATTGCAGGGATGATTGTACTACACATACAATTTCTACCATGCTTGTCTATCTACATCCCATAGATGGATTTAAGTTGTCTATTAGATTCTTAGTGCCACGCCCACCTTCCTCCAAACTTTGAGATACATAAGATCTGTAGTTCTCCAACTTTACCACATTGGTGGAGTCAGACAATAGAATGGACTATGTAATATCGGACTACTAGCCTGTATATTAATTAAATGTGTACTAAATATCGGACTACTAGCCTATACATTAATTAAATGTGTACTAAATACCGGACTTCTAGCCTACACATTAATGAAATGTGTACTAAATACCGGACTTCTAGCCTACACATTAATTAAATGTGTACTAAATACCGGACTTCTAGCCTACACATTAATTAAATGTGTACTAAATACCGGACTACTAGCCTACACATTAATTAAATGTGTACTAAATACTGGACTTCTAGCCTACACATTAATTAAATGAGTACTAAATATTGACTACTAGCACCACTGCAGTAACAGAGACTCACTAAAGGGGGATGGGACGGTATAGACCTTGGCAAAGCCGGGTGTCGAGGGGAGGTGACAAACGCCCCAACTCATTTGCCTCCATTCTCTCACAAGAGGTCATCCCTAAATGAATGGTGAGGAGAGTTGGTCTGTTGGGAATAGTTCGCTAATCACATGATCCAACCCTCTGTAACTTTCTACGTGACCAGTGTGTGAGGGGAGATAACTAACCAATGGGATGGAAGTTGTTTTTTTCCTGAGACTCGCTCCAAGAGAGTTGTCTGCCCCTATAAGACAGACAATTTATGTATACGACTGGTCTGGAATAGTAAGTGATGGAGATCGACATTTTCAATGTAACTTGAGTGAATATTGCACTAGTGCACTGTCTATGGAGTTGATTTGTTTCTCTTATATGCATTTTTGGACAAGGGCCGTTCACATATTATATCCGGGGGTCAGATGGGGAGAGAAGTACCCGGGGGTCAGATGGGGAGAGGGGTATCCGGGGGTCAGGTGAGGAGAGGGGTATCCGGGGGTCAGGTGAGGAGAGGGGTATCCGGGGGTCAGGTGAGGAGAGAGGTACTCGGGGGTCAGGTGAGGAGAGGGGTATCCGGGGGTCAGATAGGGAGAGAGGTACTCGGGGGTCAGGTGAGGAGAGGGGTATTTGGGGGTCAGATAGGGAGAGGGGTACTCGGGGGTCAGATAGGGAGAGAGGTACTCGGGGGTCAGATAGGGAGAGAGGTACTCGGGGGTCAGATAGGGAGAGAGATACCCGGGGGTCAGATGGGGAGAGATGTACGCGGGGGTCAGATGGGGAGAGGGTGAGAATGAATTATAAACATTTCTTGAATGACAATGATGCAATCATAATTCCATCGGACCAGAAAATCATCATATTGACTAACTAAAGACACACTGTGATTGTGTGCTCCCCTTGAAATGTGATCGCTTACATTTGATACACTTTTCAGAGCCAAATACTAATTTTAACATCTCTATATAGAAGTGTACAAGTTTGTTTGTTTTATCAGACATAATCTCAATATATCATATAATCAATCTTCTCTAGCAAACATCAAGGGAAATAAATGGTTTCAATTTCTGTTTTGTATTAATAATTATTCTGTTGTTGATTTTGATCTACAGAAATATTAAGCTTCAAGACCGATGACTGTTGTTTCTTAAAAAAAAATTAAAATACCCAATGTATATTTCAAAGTAAAACATTCAATGTATATTTCAAAGTAAAACATTCAATGTATATTTCAAATTAAAACATTCAATGTATATTTCAAAATAAAATACTCAATGTATATTTCAAATTAAAACATTCAATGTATATTTCAAAGTAAAATATATTTCAAATTAAAACACGTAATGTATATTATTTACCTTGCATAGGAGGTACCATGATCAATAAGGTCAACATGGCGCCTCCTCTGCAAGTCTATCCTGGTCTTGGAGACATACCATGATCTATGGGGAAAAGATCATCGAAGTTCTCATAGAAAAAAAAATCTTTGCGATGGCGGTGTTACTGTGGTCAATGAGGACTATCCGAGACCTTAGTATTCACAGCTGTTGGTGGTGACGGATGTAGTCGGCACACAACACCCTTCCATTTTGTCCCACTCAAGCATACCTTCGCAGCTTGCCATTTCGGGCTGGGGGTTCAGGCACATTACACCCTCCCCTCTGTCCGAGCAGCAGGACAAAAAACCATTGCCTTGCCATTCTGGCCAATCTGCAGCAGACACACCCCCTGCTGGTCCGGCCAGTCTGGGCAGGTCTTAAAACCCTTTTTTTTTGCCATTCCGGCAGCTGTTAGCGGGCTCACTCACTCCGCCGCTCTGTAGTTATGGCAGACATGCATCAGTACGGCCAACAATGGTGGTGTGGGAGGCACACTACACCCTATCATGCTATAAAAAATATTTGTATTTAAAATACAGCTACTCAATGTATAGTTCAAATTAAAACTAAAATTCAATTAGAAAACAAATCCATTATGTCAGATCAGTTCTTATTGGACAAATTAGGGACCATGATGGGCAGTTGTACGTCAGTTGTGCGCATTTTGTAATGGATGTGTGCGCCCTCAGCAATGTTTGTGTGCGCGATCACTGACACTGGTTTAAATTGCAATGTTTACAATCAAACATCTTTAAAATGATAAATGTTAACATGTATGATGATTGGGCTACACAGAAATGGAGGCAGAAACAGACATTGATTGACTTACATATAACTAGACAAATATATAAGTAGACACTGACATATAACTAGACAGATGTATATAAATAGACACTGACATATAACTAGACAGATGTATATAGATAGACACTGACATATAACTAGACAGATGTATACATAGACACTGACATATAACTAGACAGATGTATAAAGATAGACACTGACATATAACTAGACAGATGTATATTGATAGACACTGACATATAACTAGACAGATGTATACATAGACACTGACATATAACTAGACAGATGTATATAAATAGACACTGATATATAACTAGACAGATGTATACATTGACACTGACATATAACTAGACAGATGTATACATAGACACTGACATATAACTAGACAGATGTATATAGATAGACACTGACATATAACTAGACAGATGTATATAGATAGACACTGACATATAACTAGACTGATGTATATAGATAGACACTGACATATAACTAGACAGATGTATACATTGACACTGACATATAACTAGACAGATGTATATAGATAGACACTAACATATAACTAGACAGATGTATACATTGACACTAACATATAACTAGACAGATGTATATAGATAGACACTGACATATAACTAGACAGATGTATACAGATAGACACTGACATATAACTAGACAGATGTATATAGATAGACACTGACATATAACTAGACAGATGTATATAAATAGACACTGACATATAACTAGACAGATTAATACATAGACACTGACATATAACTAGACAGATGTATATAGATAGACACTGACATATAACTAGACAGATGTATACATTGACACTGACATATAACTAGACAGATGTATATAGATAGACACTGACATATAACTAGACAGATGTATATAGATAGACACTAACATATAACTAGACAGATGTATACATTGACACTAACATATAACTAGACAGATGTATATAGATAGACACTGACATATAACTAGACAGATGTATATTGATAGACACTGACATATAACTAGACAGATGTATACATAGACACTGACATATAACTAGACAGATGTATATAAATAGACACTGATATATAACTAGACAGATGTATACATTGACACTGACATATAACTAGACAGATGTATACATAGACACTGACATATAACTAGACAGATGTATATAGATAGATACTGACATATAACTAGACAGATGTATACATAGACACTGACATATAACTAGACAGATGTATATAGATAGACACTGACATATAACTAGACAGATGTATATAGATAGACACTGACATATAACTAGACAGACGTATATAGATAGACACTGACATATAACTAGACAGATGTATACATTGACACTGACATATAACTAGACAGATGTATATAGATAGACACTAACATATAACTAGACAGATGTATACATTGACACTAACATATAACTAGACAGATGTATATAGATAGACACTGACATATAACTAGACAGATGTATACAGAAGACACTGACATATAACTAGACAGATGTATATAGATAGACACTGACATATAACTAGACAGATGTATATAGATAGACACTGACATATAACTAGTCAGATATATACATAGACGCTGACATTTAACTAGACAGATGATATAGATAGACACTGACATATAACTAGACTGATGTATATAGATAGACACTGACATATAACTAGACAGATGTATACATTGATACTGACATATAACTAGACAGATGTATATAGATTGACACTAACATATAGCTAGACAGATGTATATAGATTGACACTAACATATAACTAGACAGATGTATACATAGACACTGACATATAACTAGACAGATGTATATAGATTGACACTAACATATAACTAGACAGATGTATACATAGACACTGACATATAACTAGACAGATGTATATAGATAGACACTGACATAAAACTAGACTGATGTATATAGATAGACACTGACATATAACTAGACAGATGTATATAGATAGACACTGACATATAACTAGACAGATGTATATAAATAGACACTGATATATAACTAGACTGATGTATATAGATAGACACTGACATATAACTAGACAGATGTATACATTGACACTGACATATAACTAGACAGATGTATATAAATAGACACTGACATATAACTAGACAGATGTATATAGATAGACACTGACATATAACAAGACAGATGTATATAGATAGACACTGACATATAACTAGACAGATGTATATAGATAGACACTGACATATAACTAGACAGATGTATACATTGACACTGACATATAACTAGACAGATGTATACATTGACACTAACATTTAACTAGACAGATGTATATAGATAGACACTGACATATAACTAGACAGATGTATATAGATAGACACTGACATATAACTAGACAGATGCATATAGATTGACACTGACATATAACTAGACAGATGTATATAGATTGACACTGACATATAACTAGACAGATGTATATATATATCGACACTGACATATAACTAGACTGATGTATATAGATAGACACTGACATATAACTAGACAGATGTATACATAGACACTGACATATAACTAAACAGATGTATACATAGACACTGACATATAACTAGACAGATGCATATAGATTGACACTGACATATAACTAGACAGATGTATATAGATTGACACTGACATATAACTAGACAGATGTATATATATAGACACTTACATATAACTAGACTGATGTATATAGATTGACACTGACATATAACTAGACAGATGTATACATAGACACTGACATATAACTAGACAGATGTATATAGATTGACACTGACATATAACTAGACAGATGTATACATTGACACTAACATATAACTAGACAGATGTATATAGATAGACATTGACATATAACTAGACAGATGGATATAGATAGACACTGACATATAACTAGACAGATGGATATAGATAGACACTGACATATAACTAGACAGATGTATATAGATAGACACTGACATATAACTAGACAGATGTACAGTTTCATAAATCAATGTTTAGTTAGAAAGGCAAGCATGTATTTTATACATTGTTTCTTATTGTGTGTACATGTGTATAAATACAGAACCATGCAAACAATACGAATAAATGTGTATTCTGTACACTTACAAAGGGACAGTATTCTTCCAACTGAACATTCAAGACAAATCCTTCCGCTTGGATTGATGTCCCCTTGCCCTTAATTTTCTTACTTTCCAGTCTAAACTAATTTACAGGGTCACATGACTAAAGTGTGAGATTGTGATAGTCTCCCCTTGGAGTCGTTAGTTGAACAACGCCATTTGATTGGTTGGTACTCTGTTTGAGTCTATTGGTTTACAGTAGATAGTTGCACGGGGCTGTAACACATTTGGACAGCCCATTGTCCGACTTTGAAAAATGTGTCAGGTTCAAATATGAAATAGATTTAGAATAGAACAGAGAAATGATAGAACAGAGATATTATAGAACAGTTATGATATTGTTTGAAGTTTGATGATACAATTTAAAGATAAGTCATGTGAGACAAAGATTTAAAGAATGTTTGAGTTTTTGACATTTAGTCATGTGTTAAAGTGTGTCTATGACATTAAGACATGTACCATTTTATGTGTGTTTTTGACATTTAGTCATGTGTTAGTTAAAGTGTGCCTATGACATTTAGACATGTGTTAGTTAAAGTGTGCCTATGACATTTAGACATGTGTTAGTTTAAGTGTGCCTATGACATTTAGACGTGTTTGTTGTTTTTTTTTTGTATTTATTGCATTAAGACGTGTGTTTATAAACTTTTTTTTTAGATTTGTGACAACTGAACTTACAGAAAATTCTAGTCAACTAACAAATAACACTAGGAAAATGACTAGGTTGGCGGCTATTATATTGCTTCAGCAATACTTGTATTGGATTTATTTTAGCTTAAGACGTTTTATATTTACATTAAAGTTCCGTTAAGACCCTCATGGCTCATCGGGGCAGATGACGTGTACTAGTGTAGACTTCTTCCTTTAAAATAACCTGACATATAAAGGCAGTGTGTGGTTAGCACAACGCCCAGCCGCCTTTACTTCCCCAACTTAAAGCCAAGTACCCATTTAAAGCTGGGTAAATTGGTGGACCTGAATAAGTCATAAGGTTCTCACTGAGGTTCGAACCCAGGACTCTTTGGTCGAGCGCTCTACTCAATCTTATAAAACCTTGCATGTATGTTTCATGTATAAACTAAACATTTGTGCTTAGATACCAATTATAGTTGAAACAGCCAATTATATGCAGCTAACAGCAAGTCTTTTGTAGATCTCTAAATGTCAGCTCATATTTATACAGTGTTTACATTGCTTTCACATCGAACTATAAGTTGTAGAGATAGTCTGCTTACTATTTGAACGGGAGTTCTACTATTGATCAGCATACTAATACTATTGTATATTAGACTTGGAATCCAGTAAAATTGAATTGATTTTATTTGACATTTCCGTTTAAGATTAACATATAACTACATACATGTACTTCTATATTCCACCGTACTGGTACATAACTATAATTGGTACACGACTTTAATCATTTTTACTGTTTACCTCCCCTACCTTTAAATTCCTTGTTACCGCTGAAAGGTGGAAGAGAGTTAATAAATGTCAAACTAAGCTGGATTTATAACTCACTTTGTGATCGCAGTGTCAGAGTTGACCAGGGTTTATTTTGAACAAAATCTGGGTTTACTCTCTGTTAGCCTCTGGACATTCTAGATACAACCTTTAGTTTTAAAAAAAAAATTAATAAAATAAAACCGGTTTATTACTTTGTGTTTAATTTCACTAATGATCTGCCTAGTTAAAACGTCTACTCAGAACTTGATACTCCGAACTAGTTTCACCTGTTCTGCACCCATGATGGTATTTTTTACCTTGTAAGTTTATATCTATGTTTATTCTTCCTGCGCGTGTTTTTTGTTTTTATTAATTGTCATTTATATCGACACATAGATAAGTTTTATACTGCATAATAAATCTATTTATGTATCTTTCTCCGTTGATATTGTTATAAACATGTTATGATTTATGCCTTTTTTTCATATATCTCTATGGCATATGCCTGTATTGATATGTCTGTATTGATATGTCTGTATTGATATGTCGGTATTGATATGTCTGTATTGATATGTCTGTATTGATATGTCTGTATTGATATGTCTGTATTGATATGTCTGTATTGATATGTATGTATTGATATGTCTGTATTAATATGTCTGTATTGATATGTCTGTATTGATATGTCGGTATTGATATGTCTGTATTGATATGTCTGTATTAATATGTCTGTATTGATATGTCTGTATTGATATGTCTGTATTGATATGTCTGTATTGATATGTCTGTATTGATATGTCTGTATTGATATGTCTGTATTGATATGTTGGTATTGATATGTCTGTATTGATATGTCTGTAGTAATATGTCTGTATTGATATGTCGGTATTGATATTTCTGTATTGATATGTCTGTATTGATATATCTGTATTGATATTTCTGTATTGATATGTTTGTAATGATATAGGTTGGTATTGATATGTCTGTATCATCTAGTTTGAGTTCATTTTGAATGTTCTCTTCATTGTTTTGTTTTGTGTCGAACCATTTCATGAAATGTTAGGTCTTATTTTATCCTTTCAATATAAAGAGAACATGAACGGAAGGTCTCAGCCAATGTACTGGAATTATTTTAAAACACAAAATTAAGCCAATAAAAAACCCATAATGTAAAAGAAAAACACTATTATAAAAATAGAATACCTCAAAATCCGAACATATTAACAATTTAACTATTTAAAATCCTAACCAAACATAAAAGAATCATACCTTATAAATTCAAATTTCCATTGAAATTCAAATATCTAGAATGTACTGTCTGGTGTAATTAGTTTTCTGCGACACTAATACCTCATTTTGCCATTTATACGTTTCTCATTTTACTGTATGCATATCATGAGAATTTCCAAAGACAAAATGTAAACTTTTCTTTCTTTTAATTTTTATTCAAAAATGCCACAACTTAGTTTACATCTAATAAGTTTACTACAATTTCCTTGAAATTGAAAGATTTTATGCCAAAAAAACTAATTTCTGAAATCTATTCTGTGTGTGTTCATGAATAGATTAATTAATTTAATATTATTTATTTATTTTATTGGGTACACTTAACATGTTAGTTGGAAAATAAATGAAATTATTTTCAAAATAAAACGCGCTGACTTTTCAAGTGCTAGTGGTGTCCCCTTAAGGATGAGATCAAATCTATTAGATCCTACAAACCACTAATGCCCTTCTTTCATCCCCACCATAGCCGATAGCGCTATAGCCGTAGAGGCACCACGGGTGACATAGCGGGGACTTAAGCCATGACCTGAAATATCCATTGGTCCTCACCGAAGATCGAACCAGTGACCCTCAGGTAGAGGGTCGAGCGGTTTACCACACGACCATCCGTCCTAATACATATGTGACATTTGGTCACGTGGTCTATTGACGAATGGGCCACGTAGCAAAGCGGCGACCTTCTTCAAACTCTGGGTAGTTTTAGACGAACACGATATGTCGCCATGTACCCTGACATACCCCCCATGGGGTGCACGTTCTATTGATTGAGAATCCTGACGTTAGATGCTCCTCATAGTTATTGTGATATGGAAAGTACAATCAACTAGACACTGGCACTGAAGATATTTCTCTGTACTATCTTGATGGTGGCACTATGGCCATATCATTCGATGACATTCTAAAATATTAACGACTTTGAATCACTTTGTCTTGACCAACACTCCTGGACAGAAGATCGCCACATTTAATATATTTTTTTTGTTCCTTCGAACATTTTTTCAGAAAGTGTAATAGTGTAATTCTCCATCCTTCCATCCCTATATACAAACACGATGAAACGATTGGCTGAAACGACCAAGGCTTTTGTTTGGCTGATGGCTTCTTTCTATTTTTCATAGTTCTATTCACTGACTCGCTGATGGCTTCTTTCTATTTTTCATAATTCTATTCACTGACTCGCTGATGGCTTCTTTCTATTTTTCATAGTTCTATTCACCGACTCGCTGATGGCTTCTTTCTATTTTTCATAGTTCTATTCACTGACTCGCTGATGGCTTCTTTCTATTTTTCATAGTTCTATTCGCCGACTCGCTGATGGCTTCTTTCTATTTTTCATAGTTCTATTCACTGACTCGCTGATGGCTTCTTTCTATTTTTCATAGTTCTATTCACTGACTCGCTGATGGCTTCTTTCTATTTTTCATAGTTCTATTCACTGACTCGCTGATGGCTTCTTTCTATTTTTCATAGTTGTATTCACTGACTCGCTGATTCCATTAAGATCTTCTGTCAGGGAATTCCCCATGCGGCAATGACATGTGAAACCTGCAGTGTGTAGCGGATAGAGACAAGCACGTGTTAATTAACATATGACATCCTGAATTAATTCTGAAATATTTAAAATTGGGGGTGGAGGATGAAAGATTGATCAATTTCATTCACTTGATTCATATGGGCTACTTGCAGCATCAGAGTTTTTGTTGGAATGATTTAAATCCCATTTCTAATGGTGATTCAGTTGTTGAGAAATATAACTAGTCAGCTATTGTATGGATTTAGCTACATTTACTAGCAAGACAATACATTAGTTCAACAAGAACAGAGTTTACACTAGGCATGGCTCAATGTAAAATAAAATATCAGGTTTCATTGTTTAACTTTTTGATAGCTATTGGCTCAAAGTTTTATTTCTTTATTACAAAGTAGTAATAGGACAATGTATATATAAGTAATAGGACAATGTATATGCAAGTAATAGGACAATGTATATATAAGTAATAGGACAATGTATATATAAGTAATAGGACAATGTATATATAAGTAATAGGACAATGTATATATAAGTAATAGGACAATGTACATATAGTAATAGGACAATGTACATATAGTAATAGGACAATGTATATGTAAGTAATAGGACAATGTATATATCGTAATAGGACAATGTATATGTAAGTAATAGGACAATGTATATATAGCAATAGGACAATGTATATGTAAGTAATAGGACAATGTATATATATATATATATATATATATATATATATATATATATATTATATATATATATATTGTAACAGGACTATATATTTTTACCGACTACCATTCCATTATAGTGACTTTACAAAATGCTCGAAATCAGGTTACACTGGATCACAAATGAATCAGATGAGAAATCGAAAGTTGGGTTAATATTAAATATTTCCTATTTTAGTTCCAAGGCCAAAAAGTCAAAATGCAAAGACTCTATTAGCTCAAAAACAACGACTGACTGCAGTCTTATATTTATTTAATAAACTAAATGATTATCCCATGTTTAGTATTACTTAAATTCTTAAATTTGGTTTTTGTTATAAAATTAAATTGGAATGCATTAGTCTTTGATTGAGACAGATGGAAATAAAATATTATTAAAACTTTTAAATTGAAATATTTAACCGAATACAAACCTAGAATATTATTCAAAACATACAGATTTTTACAATATAAACTTTATGTAACAAGGCATCTTATGACTTATGTATGCAAGTGAGGATGCGTCCTATGACTTATATATGCAAGTGAGGATGCGTCCTATGACTTATATATGCAAGTGAGGATGCGTCCTATGACATATATATGCAAGTGAGGATGCGTCCTATGACTTACATATGCAAGTGAGGATGCGTCCTATGACTTACATATGTAAGTGAGGATGCGTCCTATGACTTATATATGCAAGTGAGGATGCGTCCTATGACTTATATATGCAAGTGAGGATGCGTCCTATGACTTATATATGCAAGTGAGGATGCGTTCTATGACTTAGATATGCAAGTGAGGATGCGTCCTATGACATATATATGTAAGTGATAATGTTATGTAAAGTACAAGTCTCATATGGTCTCTGGATTGTCCAACGTTCAATGTTTTTACTTTGATTTTCTTTTTATGTTTCTGTTGATATTGTCAATGACTAAATATTGACCAGGAAAAATAGATTGTATCTGTGTCCAAGAGAGCTGGACCGACCCTCTATGTCCGGCTAAGATATTGGCTCAACTACTTAGTACTGTAGGGGATTACTCTCTCTATTTTCCAGGGGTAAACCATTCAAGCAGTAGAAATGTAATATATTCATTCTTAGCCCAGACTGGTCATCTCCAACAAGACATAGCCACTGGAACAACTGATTGCTGTCTCCCACAATACAAGAAAAACAAATACAATGTTTTACCAATATATGTTAGTGTTGGTAGATAAAGTACGAAATTCAAACACAAGTTAAACAATCAAACACATGAAAAGCAATCCAAAACGTCTAACTGTTAAATACGTGTGCCACAATCAATTGCATGTACAACAATCAAACATGTACAACAATCAACCACATGAACACCTACCAATCACATGCGCAGCTATCAAACACACTGACCAGTGCAACTCTTTACTATTGATGTAACTATTGAATCAATTCAATAAGAAACACGTGCATGTGTTTCACTCACCTTTTTTAAAAACATCATCAACACATTTAGTTCATTTCAACAACATTATCAACACATTTAGTTTATTTCAACAACATTATCAACACATTTAGTTTATTTCAACAACACGTGTAGTTTATTTCAACAACATCATCAACACATTTAGTTTATTTCAACAACACGTTTAGTTTATTTCAACAACATCATCAACACATTTAGTTTATTTCAACAACATCAACAACACATTTAGTTTATTTCAACAACATCATCAACACATTTAGTTTATTTCAACAACATCATCAACACATTTAGTTTATTTCAACAACATCATCAACACATTTAGTTTATTTCAACAACACGTTTAGTTTATTTCAACAACATCATCAACACATTTAGTTTATTTCAACAACATCAACAACACATTTAGTTTATTTCAACAACATCATCAACACATTTAGTTTATTTCAACAACATCATCAACACATTTAGTTTATTTCAACAACATCATCAACACATTTAGTTTATTTCAACAACACGTTTAGTTTATTTCAACAACATCATCAACACATTTAGTTTATTTCAACAACATCCTCAACACATTTAGTTTATTTCAACAACACGTTTAGTTTATTTCAACAACACATTTAGTTTATTTCAACAACATCATCAACACATTTAGTTTATTTCAACAACACCAACAAAACCATTTTTATGATATTTATTTAACATTACTTTCATTGACTACAAACTAAATAAATGTGGATGAAATGTTAAATTATATAGCTATAAAGGTAAAACGGAGGGATATAAAATTCATCACCCAAGTTAAAACGCTTTAGGATAGGATAAGAAAGGATTTTATTAAAGCACAAGTTGTGTACGTGGAAGAATAAGTCACTGTAATGCATCTTTGTTGTTTAGCTTTGTATTAACAACAATAGACAGTTGCACATTGATTGTAATAAATATAAGAAAACAATGTCACTTACAAAAGTAAATCTCATTAAGACTTGTTGAGTGTTTCGTGTATGGCTGCTGATGGTGTTTGACATTAATGTATGTTTATTAATAAGTAACCTTTTATTATGACTTACCATACTACATGACAATGGCTGCATTAAGATTACTTTAGGCCTATGACGGCGTATCTCAAACTTTAATGATTCACGAATCACTAAGAAACATGTTCGGTTTTCATGACTCACTAAGAAACCTGGTCAATTTTCACGACTCACTAAGAAACTTTTTCGGTTTTCGCGACTCACTAAGAAACCTGGTCAATTTTCACGACTAACCAAGAAACTTTTTCGGTTTTCGCGACTCACTAAGAAACCTGGTCAATTTTCACGACTCACTAAGAAACCTGGTCAATTTTCATGACTCACTAAGAAACCTGGTCAATTTTCACGACTCACTAAGAAACCTGGTCAATTTTCACGACTCACTAAGAAACCTGGCCAATTTTCACGACTCACTAAGAAACTTTTTCGGTTTTTGCGACTCACTAGGAAACCTGGTCAATTTTCACGACTCACTAAGAAACCTGGTCAATTTTCACGACTCACTAAGAAACCTGGTCAATTTTCACGACTCACTAAGAAACCTGGTCAATTTTCACGACTCACTAAGAAACCTGGTCAATTTTCACGACTCACTAAGAAACTTTTTCGGTTTTCGCGACTCAGTAAGAAACCTTGTCAATTTTCACTACTCACTAAAAAACCTGGTCAATTTTTACGACTCACTAAGAAACTTTTTGGGTTTTCGCGACTCACTAAGAAACCTGGTCAATTTTCACGACTCACTAAGAAATTTGTTCGGTTTTCGCTTCCCACCAGTAAAGAAAGAAAAAGGTACAAAAGACTGATTACTACAATGAATAGTTTACATTATTATACTTTTTTGCGACCGACTTTAAATCAGCTCGTGACAATCTACATAAAACTTTCCCATAATTTAGTGAAATTTAAATAATAGATGTTAGAGTGTTGCCCCAAGTTGAACTGTTCGATGAAAGATTTTTGTACATTAAATTTTTCCTAATCTTGTATTATAAAAAGTGGAATAGTTTGATGAAGGAAAGTTATAAATAAAGTTTCCCTGGTGTTTTATTAGATAAGGTTTGGACAGATTTGCTTTCAGTAGCACCTACCGTTGCACTTGGTTCTGGTTGAAGTGAGCTAAAGATGGGGTCAGGGGGAGGGGGACCACACTGGAGTCTTGGCTGTTGCTTGTTTGTTTAGATTGTCTCTCTGTAGGTGTTTGTACGTGTGAGTAGGTTTGTGTGTGTGGTAAATTTAGGGCAGGTTATTGTGCTGACAGAAACAGAGCGGCGTTTGTTAAGTTCAGACAAAATAAATATGGACGTAAATCTGAGAACAAAGAAATGTAAACAATAAAATATTTATGAAATGCAAAGTTTACTCTAATTTTACGAATGACGTATAAGGCAAATCTATTTATGGACATTTTTTCTTTAATGTAGGGGTGGACAACTTACAGCCCGCGGGCAACATATGGTCCTATACTGCGTTTTATCAGGCTCGCTGAAGTATTTGGTAAAAAAATGAATAACTAAAAAATAAACGTGAATTGATTTTTTTTGTGTGCATATATTAATGTTAGAATCGTAAGCAAGCCAAAACTAAACAAGTTTGGGCTACATGTGAATGGTCCAGAGGAACAGTTCAGTGTTAAATAAAATGATTTAGAATTATTTTCTTGGCTAGCGGTATCTCATTAGTGAGAAAGCAAAATGTGGCTAGTTGTTATTAAACCACTTGTATAGTCACACGTGGTCAATTGTTAATAAACCACTTGTATAGTCACATGTGGCCAGTTATTATTAAACCACTTTTATAGTCACACGTGGCTAGTTGTTATTAAACCACTTGCATAGTCACATGTGGCCAGTTATTATTAAACCACTTGTATAGTCACATGTGGCCAGTTGGTATTATACCGCTTGTATAGTCACACGTGGCAAGTTGTTATTAAACCACTTGTACAGTCACATGTGGTCAGTTGGTATTAAACCACACTTGTATAGTCACACGTGGCCAGTTATTATTAAACCACACTTGTACAGTCACATGTGGCCAGTTGTTATTAAACCACTTGTACAGTCACATGTGGTCAGTTGTTATTAAACCACTTGTATAGTCACACGTGGCCAGTTGTTATTAAACCAATTGTATAGTCACACGTGGTCAATTGTTATTAAACCACTTGTATAGTCGCATGTGTCCAGTTGTTATTAAACCACTTGTATAGTCACATGTGGCTAGTTGTTATTAAACCACTTGTATAGTCACATGTGGCTAGTTGTTATTAAACCACACTTATATAGTCACATGTGGCTAGTTGTTATTAAATCACACCTGTATAGTCACACGTGGCCAATTGTTATTAAACCACTTGTATAGTCACATGTGGCCAGTTGTTATTAAACCACACCTGTATAGTCAAAAGTGGCCAGTTGTTATTAAACCACACTTGTATAGTCACACGTGGCCAATTATTAAACCACTTGTATAGTCACATGTAGACAGTTGTTATTAAACCACACTTGTATAGTCACACGTGGCCAATTATTAAACCACTTGTATAGTCACATGTAGACAGTTGTTATTAAACCACTTGTATAGTCACATGTGGCCAATTATTAAACCACTTGTATAGTCACATGTGGTCAGTTGTTATTAAACCACTTGTATAGTCACATGTGGTCAGTTGTTATTAAACCACTTGTATAGTCACATGTGGCCAGTTGTTATTAAACCACTTGTATAGTCACATGTGGCCAGTTGTTATTAAACCACACTTGTACAGTCACATGTGGTCAGTTGTTATTAAACCACTTGTATAGTCAAATGTGGCCAGTTGTTATTAAACCACTTGTATAGTCACATTCATTGTGGGTCTGGAGGGTAAAGGTTAAAGAAAGAATACCACCATGTGATGACAGACACAAGAATGTGACGTTGTTACAGTCATAGAAGTAAATTGGAACTCAAAGGGTAACGTAGACATACAAAATGAAGACATAATTGTAATTTACACTAGTTGCTAATGTTTAATAAACTGTGGTAGGGAGGGGAATGTGATAGCTTCTATTCATGACTGTGATAACTTCTACTCATGGCTGTGATAACCTCTACTCATGACTGTGTTAGCCTCTACTCATGGCTGTGATAACCTCTACCCATGGCTGTGATAACCTCTACTCATGGCTGTGATAACCTCTACTAATGACTGTGATAACCTCTATTCATGGCTGTGATAAACTCTACTCATGGCTGTGATAACCTCTACTCATGACTTTGATAACCTCTACTCATGGCTGTGATAACCTCTACTCATGACTGTGATAACCTCTACTCATGGCTGTGATAACCTCTACTCATGGCTGTAATAACCTCTACTCATGGCTGTGATAACCTCTACTCATTGCTGTGATAACCTCTACTCACGACTTTGATAACCTCTACTCATGGCTGTGATAACCTCTACTCATGGCTGTGATATCTCTACTCATGGCTGTGAAAACCTCTACTAATGGCTGTGAACACCTCTACTCATGGCTGTGATAACCTCTACTCATGGCTGTGATAACTTCTACTCATGGCTTTGATAACCTCTACTCATGGCTGTGATAACTTCTACTCATGGCTGTGATAACCTCTACTCATGGCTGTGATAACCTCTACTCATGGCTGTGATAACCTCTACTTATGGCTGTGATAACCTCTACTCATGGCTGTGATAACTTCTACTCATGGCTGTGATAACCTCTACTCATGACTTTGATAGCCTCTACTCATGGCTGTGATAACTTCTACTCATGACATTGATAACCTCTACTCATGGCTGTGATAACTTCTACTCATGGCTGTGATAACCTCTACTCATGGCTGTGATAACTTCTACTCATGACTGATAACCTCTACTCATGGCTGTGATAACCTCTACTCATGGCTGTGATAACCTCTACTCATGGCTGTGATAACCTCTACTTATGACTTTGATAACCTCTACTCATGGCTGTGATAACCTCTACTCATGACTTTGATAGCCTCTACTCATGGCTGTGATAACTTCTACTCATGACATTGATAACCTCTACTCATGGCTGTGATAACTTCTACTCATGGCTGTGATAACCTCTACTCATGGCTGTGATAACTTCTACTCATGACTGATAACCTCTACTCATGGCTGTGATAACCTCTACTCATGGCTGTGATAACCTCTACTCATGGCTGTGATAACCTCTACTTATGACTTTGATAACCTCTACTCATGGCTGTGATAACCTCTACTCATGGCTGTGATAACCTCTACTCATGGCTGTGATAACCTCTACTCATGACTGTGATAACCTCTACTCATGGCTGTGATAACCTCTACTCATGGCTGTGATAACCTCTACGCATGGCTGTGATAACCTCTACTCATGGCTGTGATAACCTCTACTCATGGCTGTGATAACTTCTACTCATGACTTTGATAGCCTCTACTCATGGCTGTGATAACTTCTACTCATGACTTTGATAGCCTCTACTCATGGCTGTGATAACTTCTACTCATGGCTGTGTTAACCTCTACTCATGGCTGTGATAACCTCTACTCATGGCTGTGATAACTTCTACTCATGACTGATAACCTCTACTCATGGCTGTGATAACCTCTACTCATGGCGCTGATAACCTCTACTCATGGCTGTGATAACCTCTACTCATGGCTGTGATAACTTCTACTCATGGCTGTGATAACCTCTACTCATGGCTGTGATAACTTCTACTCATGACTGATAACCTCTACTCATGGCTGTGATAACCTCTACTCATGGCTGTGATAACCTCTACTTATGACTTTGATAACCTCTACTCATGGCTGTGATAACCTCTACTCATGGCTGTGATAACTTCTACTGAAGGGTGTGATAACTTCTACTCATGAGAAAATGATAAACTAAAAAAATAGGGAAGTACGAAGGAAGATATTAGACTTGTATGGCGTGAAGTCACAAATACATCTCCTATTGATAAACAGACAGATGAGCTGAACTTTATTTGTATTAAAATAATTTGTTTATAATTATGTATGTTTTAGTGATATAATAGTGTTATTATATTATATAGATCTGGTTTATATTAGAACATCTAAATGTCAGCACAGTTCTATTTTGATTGCACAAGAACATCTATACAGAGAATGTACAGTAGGTTTACACCAATACTCAGTATGGCTATGTCTTAGTACAGATATGTACCCAAGACAATGGTATATCAGTTTAGTTAAAAGTCAGTACAGCTATCTACCAGTTGTATCTTAAGTGTAGTCCACGTATTTCCATCAGGCAATCTTTGCCATAAAATATCATGTACTGTCTTGAAATAGATGGGATGCGGAGATATCTTTTCTTGAATGATAAATTGCTGGACTAGACCAAATCTCCGTCTAATCCTCTATTTATCCCCTTCGATAGACCTTGTGACCTCCTTCTCTTCCCCCCCCCATACACACACAGTCCATACTTAAACTTCTTCCATCCCACTCGGATACAGACAACTCCGCTGGAACTTTAACGTGACATGATCAGTCGTCTTCCCTTTGTTCAGTTTAGTTGTCTGTTAAGTAGGGCAGTCAAATCTTTCTAATGGTCAATGTATTTCGTGTCGTCAGCGAGCAGGTTCTATACTGCAGACTTCATTCGTTTAAGATGATGATGTAGTGATCATAATAACATTCCAAATACCTTTCAATAAAATAGTATTTTTTTTTACTTTCTTTCTATTTCTTTCTTTATGACTTTTTTGTTTTCCTGTTTCCTTTTTTGTCTTTCTTTCTGGTTTCTTTCTTTCTGTCTTTCTTTCTTTGTGTCTTTCTTTCTTTCTGTCTTTCTTTCTGTCTTTCTTTCTATTTTTTTTTTAATTCCATGTTATACTTTAAAAAAACCTCTTTAGTTTGAGAAACTTCAGTCTATTTTCAATGACACACATTTGATGTTAGAGAACTTCGTCTTTTTAATATCTTCTGGGTAAATGTTAATCCTAAATATTACAAGGCCACCATGAGTAATAGTTAAAGTAGATGTAGAAATGATGGCTCATGATGTATGTGTATATTTACTACTAGTCCACCATCAATAATGTGTACTGTAGATGTTGAAATGATGAGTCATGATGTATGTGTATATTAACTATTCACTTTTAGCTTACTTGTGTATCGCTGAAAGTATTTTCGTCGTCGAGTCTACGAACCAAATAAAATGATGAGCTCACTGTAAGTTTCGTTGTCAGTGTAAATTAAAGGTTTAGATCAATGTTTTCCAGTTGTCATGTTGTACTCAATTCACGATAATGAAAACACAATCATAAAAGACATATGCACAGGAAAACAATCATGCGAATTCTTTTTATATCACTCTTTAAAATACTGAAGACAATCGAGAACAACTTTTGAACATTTATATACGATTTATGCATATGTGTAGCTGTGTATATGTGTAGCTGTGTATATGTGTAGCTGTGTGTATGTGTAGCTGTGTATATGTGTAGATGTGTGTATGTATAGATGTGTATATGTGAAGCTGTGTGTATGTGTAGCTGTGTATATATATATATAGCTGTGTGTATGTGTAGTTGTGTATATGTATAGTTGTGTGTATGTGTAGTTGTGTATATGTGTAGCTGTGTGTATGTGTAGCTGTGTATATATATATATATATAGTTGTGTGTATGTGTAGTTGTGTATATGTGTAGCTGTGTGTATGTGTAGCTGTGTATATATATAGTTGTGTGTATGTGTAGTTGTGTATATGTGTAGCTGTGTGTATGTGTAGCTGTGTATATATATAGTTGTGTGTATGTGTAGTTGTGTATATGTGTAGCTGTGTGTATGTGTAGCTGTGTATATATATAGTTGTGTGTATGTGTAGTTGTGTATATATATAGTTGTGTGTATGTGTAGCTGTGTGTATGTGTAGCTGTGTATATATATAGTTGTGTGTATGTGTAGTTGTGTATATGTGTAGCTGTGTGTATGTGTAGCTGTGTATATATATAGTTGTATGTGTAGTTGTGTATATATATAGTTGTGTGTATGTGTAGCTGTGTACATGTGTAGCTTGTATACCCCACTCATGCTACACGACTCATGCTACCCCACTCATACATGATTGGGGTAGCATGAGTCGGCTCTTGAACAATGAACATGACGCCCACCAGTCCATTGTGAAAGCTGCCCCCCCAGCGGGCGTCAAAGTAAGAGTCTCCGTATGAGGATTTCTGCCCCCCACCGCCCCTGCCCAGTAATGACAATGTTTGAACATGTATGTGTATGTCCTATAGGTATTTATGTTGAGCGCATATTTGTAGATTTTGTAGTGGTTAAAGACATACGTGTTTTTATGTCTCTACTAGTGAAACCTAGAGAGAGACCCTAGTTTCACCTTCAAGTCTATTTGTTTTAATTTAGGAACGAAATTGAACAATATTTAAGTTGTTTATTTTCCTTACAACAATTTAAGGGATCCATTGTTTGAAGAAAAGGGGCTACCTTGAGAGAGATTCGATTATAAACAGCCAAAATTTTAAACTGTACATTTTTTTAAAGCATTTATCGAATTCAGGCACAGGAGAGAAGCCATTAATATGTAAAAAGGAAACAGTTTTCTTCATTCGTACTTTCGATTTAAAGCAGATAAACGGACTTGAAACGGAAAAATATGTATTTATATTACCGAAAGTATAATTGTGATTGTTGTGTGCGAGTATATTTGTGATTGTTATGTGAGTGTATATTTGTGATTGTATGTGTGAGCTGAATATTTGTGATTTGTGTGCGAGTATATTTGTGATTTGTAGTGTGAGAGTATATTTGTGATTGTTGTGTGAGTGTATATTTGTGATTGTTATGTGAGTGTATATTTGTGATTGTTGTGTGCGAGTATATTTGTGATTGTTGTGTGAGTGTATATTTGTGATTGTTGTGTACGAGTATATTTGTGATTGTTGTGTGAGTATATTTGTGATTGTTGTGTGAGTGTATATTTGTGATTGTTGTGTGAGT
>JAGDYQ010000156.1:2287865-2353534 GCA_021962125.1 Bulinus truncatus | reverse complement strand
AAACAAAGACGTTATCATACAAATCGACTTTAATCGGTATTTTTATCTTAAACAATTTATTTATTATTTTGGTTGTTACAAAAATACTGATTTTCAACCATCTTTTTAAAAGACCTTTTACATTATCATTGTGGCAGGGAACAATTAATAAAGCGACGATGTATGCGTTGTCTGCTTACGGTTCTTTGAATGGGGGAAGGCTCGTATATCTTAGACAATGACTGGGTTTCTAACTTTATTTCCTAAAACAAATGATAGTAAAAATAAATTCATAGGAGGATAGGCTAAGTTGAGGGATGCTATAAGTCAAGTCGACTGGCGGACAACGTTACAAGCAGTGAAGAATGTCGGATTGCACACATTTTTTGTAGATTTCAATACATTGTATAACAGACAGGTGAAATCGAAACTATTCTTTTATTGGAAAGAATAGTAAATTAAGGTGATTTTATTTTTGAGTATTGGTTTCAAACAGGTATGTAAAAGAAAGGATATACCTGTGTTTCGTTTTGCTACATGTGCTGTAGTTGCAATCTGCGCTATGTGCGAAGACGAAATCAATTGCAAACCTTGAATGTCAAACTGTAATATAACTACACATAAATGTGTGACATTTTGAACAAGGCGAGAGAACTTCACAACAACAAAGAAGCGCGGAGTGGCAAGGGCATGAAAGATGCAACCCGAGGTGGGGGGGGGGGAGGGGAGGGGGAAGTAACACTGTGACCTTTCATTGAGCTCGACGAGATGAAGCCACCAAGGAAAACGGCAACCACCTGTATGAACGTCACTAATGTTCCCATATATTCAACTCTAAAGATTTTCATAACCAACTCTCATTAATTCCATTATTTAACTCCAAGATTTCCCATGAACAGACGTCTACAATAGATTCCCCATTACATGAATAGACGTCTACAATAAATTCCCCATCGTTCTTGTATCTCAACAAAGTTCAGATTATTTAAATAATTATATGAATAAATTTAGAGATATGAAATAGTACCATTTAATATTAAATATATCGAACACATAGGGCAATTTAGTTTATTTACAGTATTACACATTACAAATATTACATTGAAAATTATTGAAGTCTGGAAAGTTGATAAAATTTTTGATTTTTAAAAAAAATAATCGTACTATGCCTTATTAAATAAATAGTCATTTGAAATTTCAGTTCAAATTCAACATTGAGTTCAGACCAGCTTAATTTTTGAAAAATATAACAATACAGATGTTTTAAAGGCGAAATTGTTCTATATATTAGATTTTACAGTCAAAAATCAGGTCAAATAAGAGTTCATAATGTAGTGTAATGTGAGTTTGTTTTATTTACACGAAGCTATGAATATAAGAACAAATGAAATACACATTGTGTAGAAACAATATTCAGGGGAAGTAATGATTTATTTATTTTACATTCAAAAATAAAATGGGATTACGTCCCTTATTACTTCGCTGTAAAATATCACAAATAAAATACAAAAATATATCCATTTTATGTTTTAGTTTTAAGATAAATTATAGACTTTCATAGGGTGTGATAGTTTTATCACGGTGTTTTGTGTGATTGTGTTATCAGATTGTGTTATCATGCTGTCTTGTATGATTGTGTTATCTGCTCAACTGAAATGCTAATGACAACAAAGGAATGGAGTCATGCTAAAGACTCACGTCATTGGTTACAAATCCACTTACTCCATTTACTGTGTGGGCGTGTCTCCTTTATGGTGTCTTCCAAGTCATCCCCCCTGTGATGGACAGAATGATACGCCTATGAAATGTGTTCCACACGATAATTTATTGAACCTTTCTAACGATGGCTGCTGCAAGAGTTTTTTTTTTGTTTCTGTAATTTGAAAAGATAAAACATGAACTGTGAAAGTAATATACTGTGATAGATTATCTATGGGTGTAATATACTGTGATAGATTATCTATGGATGTAGTATACTGTGATAGATTATCTATGGATGTAGTATACTGATGAATGTAATATACTGTGACAGATTATCTATGAATGTAATATACTGATAGATTATAATTATACTATAACGACACTAATCTGTTCATCTACCCAACAAGATGTAGGCCTCATTATAAATTATTTTATAATATCACCAATATTTCGTTAGTAAGGCAATAGATAAATGATAAAAAGATATTGTGGCAGCTAGATACACGAACAAATGGATAGGAAGGCAAGCAGACAGGAAGGAAGGCAGACTGACAAACAAGCAGACACACAGGAAGATAGACAGACCTCCAAACAGACATGGAGGAAGGCAGACTGACAAACAAGCAGACACACAGGAAGATAGACAGACCTCCAAACAGACATGGAGGAAGGCAGACAGACAAACAAACAGAGAGGTAGATTAGTACAGCTGATATGTAGTTAATACATCTTCTTTAGATTCAGCAGTAAATGTATTGTTTGTGTTTACCCTGACAACCATGCTAGTAACTATGTCAACTATCTATGGAACATTTTAGCCAAGATTGACGACCCACCCTCGGACGCCACCCGGGCGTAGAGCGGGTGCCACCACTAGTATAGGTAGGAGATAAATAATATGCTGACAAACGGGAAGACAGATGAACAGACACAGAATGAAGACGGATGAAAACACAATTCAGAAGGGCAGATGCAGAACAGCGAGACGAAGAACGGTAGAAAAAACTGATGAGCAATTTTGACAACGAAACACAGTGGAAAGTGAATGACACATCAACTGACAGAGGGAAGGGGGGCGGGAGGTGAGTGTGACAAATGTATAGACGGGTTAACAGATCGTTCTGCAGAATCTAAGTGTAACTAATAGATCAGAAGATATATCATGTCGTGTACAGAAATCACGTGACAGGTTGTGTCCGTAAACATTAAACAGTGTATGATGTTACCAACACAAACACAATAGTGTCAGTTTCCAAGTAAACCCAATGGTATTATAGCAGCACAAACATACAAATTAGTGTAGGTAACACAAACACCTGAATTGGTGTCATAATGCTAACACTAAGATTGGTGTCAGCACTTTCAACACCCTGATTGTTGTAACTGTAACACTGCATTCTTAATTGTTATTGTTTATGAATCTTAGCGGACTAGAAAGAAGCCATTGAAAGATATCAAATTTCTTAAAATAATTATAATACATCAAAATGATAAATGACTCATAAACAGAAACATTAATTTTATTGGCATAAAATTACTTTTTTTATAATAGTGACGTGGAATTGAAGAAGTAAATATATGTTCACAGTGTTACAATCTAGTATGTGGTCGTACATTCGTGTGGTAGAGTGTATACTGTCAGTATGAAAGTCTCAGGCTCGAGTCGAGTGAGTGCCAGATGTTTTAAAGGGTTCTCTTCAATTTTCTATTTTTATTTATGTTTTTATAACATAAGTTTCTATATAAATAATAGCCGTCTTACGTCTGCGTTATATCGAAAGTAGAAATATATTATTAAAATGGCGTCTTGCCAGCGTCACGATTCTATAAATGTTTGTTTGTTTATTTTAAATCTACAAGTTTTCAAAAGTTTCTTCAGTTTTGGAAACAAGTAACCCAAAGGCCAAAATGTGAATCGATTGATTTTACTTTTTTTTTTTGTTTTTTCTATATTTCTATAACGAATGTGCATCTTCAAATTGTAATAAAAATTATGAAAAAATCGGATCTGTCCGAAACCAAAAATAACCGAGCCTACTGATCAAACCTCAGGGAATATAACTATGCAAATAGTTTTGCAGTACAGCTAGTTTAAAGATCTTACCTTCTAATTTAAAACGAGATAAATGTTTACAGCTGTACCAACAATGTACCAATAATGTACCAACAATGTACCAACAATGTACCAACAATGTACCAACAATGTACCAACAATGTTAATAGAGAGAAAATTGAAAGGCAATTGTTGAGTTTCTGACAACAAATATAAAATGTGTGTATTGTGTGTGTGTACGTGTGTGTGTGTGAAGTCCCTGTAAGGATGAGATGAAATCTCTTAGATCCTATAAACTACTTATGGGACGGTTTTTATTGTGCCAATTCTTGTCTATTTCCGTCAAAGATGATAGTGCAGTGGCCATGGAGGCATACACGGGAAGATATAACGGGAACTTGAGCCATAGAAGGCATGAAAATTTTGTTTAGGTCCTCCACCTGAGATCGAACCCAGGTACCTTCAGAGTCGTGAGTCGAGCGCTTTACCGCATGACTGTTCTTCCCAAATATAGAGTTGGACATTTGTAGATAAATACCTCTTTTCCTGGCTGCACATAGTTATTAATACCATAACGTAGAATTACACATAGTGTATTAATACCACTTAATGAATGCACATAGTTATTAATACCACTTACATGAATGCACATAGTTATTAATACCATAATGAATTACACCAAAATTAATATTACTATATGAATAGACATAGAAGTTATTAAAGCTTTACAAAAACACATAGTTATGATTCCCTATAATGAATGCATAAAGTTATCAATACCACTATATAAAATGAATGCACACGGTTATTAATGCTACGCAATGGTGCACACAGTTGTTAATACCAAGCAATGATGCACATAGTTATTATTACCACTCAATGGGTATAATATAGTTATTAATATCATCTTTTAATGAATGCAAGATAGTTATATACCATATTGAATGCACATATTTATTAATACCACTTAATGATCACTCAGTTATTATACCACTTGCATGATGAACATGGTTATTAATATTACTGCATGATTGCACATAGTTATTAATACCACTTAATGAATGCACATAGTTATTAATACCACTTAATGACATGATTGCACATATGTGATTAACATCACTTAATGAATGCAATATAGTTTATTATATACCATTTTAATGACACAATTACAGCATGGTTATTTAATGCCATAATGAATGCACATAGTTATTAATACCACTTAATGAATGCACATAGTTATTAACACAACTTAATGACATGATTGCACATAGTTATTAATACCACTTAATGAATGCACATAGTTATTAATACCACTTAATGAATGCACATAGTTATTAATACCACTGCATGACATGATTGCACATAGTTATTAATACCACTGCATGACATGATTGCACATAGTTATTAATACCACTTAATGAATGCACATAGTTATTAATACCACTTAATGAATGCACATAGTTATTAATACCACTGCATGACATGATTGCACATAGTTATTAATACCACTGCATGACATGATTGCACATAGTTATTAATACCACTTAATGAATGCACATAGTTATTAATACCACTGCATGACATGATTGCACATAGTTATTAATACCACTGCATGACATGATTGCACATAGTTATTAATACCACTTAATCAATGCAAATTTAGTTGTTAATTTAATTATGACGAGATTGCACATGGTTTTAACCCACTTAATGAATGCACATAGTTATTAATCATCCACTTGACTGAATAAACACAGTTATTAACACAAATGCATGACATACTGCAGTACATAGTTATTAATACCACTTACACGAATGCACAGGTCAATTAATACCACTACATGACATATTGCATTAGTTATTAATACCACTGCATGACATGATTGCACATAGTTATTAATACCACTGCATGAGCATGATGGCACATGCTAGTTTATTAATACCACTTAATGAATGCACATAGTTATTAATACCAAAAGCAAATGACAATGCAATGCATAAGTTATTAATACCATTTCATGACGATGATTACACGCCGTTATTAATACGCACTTAATGAATGCACATAGTTATTAATACCACTGCAACTTGACGCTGATTTATTGCACATAGTTATTAATACCACTATAATGAATGCACATAGTTATTAATACCACTTAATGAATGCTGCATAGTTATTAATACCACTGCATGAGCAGCATGAGTTGATCATAGTTATTAATACCACTGCATGACATGATTCGCACCTAATAGTTATTAATACCAGCTTAATGGCGAATGCACCATGATTTATTAATACCACTGCATGACATGATTGCACATAGATTATTAATACCACTTAATGAATGCACATAGTTATTAATACCACTGCATAACATGACTGCACATAGTTATCAATACCACTAAATGAATGCACATAGTTATGAATATCACTGCATGACTGCACATAGTTGTTAATACCACTGAATGACATGACTGCACATAGTTATTAATATCACTGCATGACTGCACATAGTTATTAATATCACTGCATGACTGCACATAGTTGTTAATACCACTGCATGACATGACTGCACATAGTTATTAATATCACTGCATGACTGAACACAGTTCTTAATACTCCATGTATGACATGACTGAACACAGTTCTTAATACCACTGCATGACTGCACACAGTTCTTCATACCACTGTATGACTGCTCATAGTTATTAATACCACTGTATGACTGCACATAGTTCTGAATACCACTGTATGACTGCACACAGTTCTTAATTTTATCGTATTAAATATATTATTGTTTATAAACATAAATTTAAAAAGAACGTAGCAGTGGTAAGAAACATTTCAGATTATATAAAACTGTATCATTCTTCAGTGCGAGTCAAAACAAAACAAATTTTCACAAATATAAATAGAACTATGATGATGGGTTGGTGGAGGGTGCTTGTTCAAAAAAAAATTCTGCTCAGTTTTCTGAAATATATTCTCTAAAATTAAATCGCCATGTATCGCCATCCCCCTCAGCTAAACAACGCCACCACTATTTCCGGAACACATCGTCACGTGACTTTTCCATTGACGTACTCGCGCTGAGCACGTGTGCAGACTGCACTAGAATGTAAATCACATGTGAGCTCTGCTACATCTGCGGCCTCGCTCTACTCCAGCAGACGAGACAACTAACAAGTGATTGAACGATCAAGTAAATACAAGTAACGAAATCACAAAAATCGATTATTATATGTATAGATTGGTATAGAGCCGGACTTACGGAACGTGGAACCAGCTCTAAAATGTTGCGGTCAGCGTGCTATCCCCAAATAGTGCTGCTTTTAAACACGTGCTATCACCAAACAGTGCTGCTTTTAAACACGTGATATCTCCAAACAGTGCTTTTAAATACGTACTATCACCAAACAGTGCTTTTAAACACGTGCTATCACCAAACAGTGCTGCTTTTAAAGGGATAACAGATCATTTATCGACAAAAGTTGAATGCTTTCTTTTTTGGTCTAATGTTTCAATTGTATTTTCACTACAATTTATCGCCAAGAATTCGAAGATTGGGAGCTGATTGTCTTAGTGATATCAGACACAAGGCCCAAATTATGTTGTCAGTTATCTGTTTATATGCAGTGTTGTTTTAGGTTGTTTACATAGACATGTCTTTTTAGGCTGTTTACATAGACCTATCTTTCTAGGCTGTTTACATAGACATATCTTTCTAGGCTGTTTACATAGACATATCTTTCTAGGTTGTTTACATAGACATATATTTCTAGGTTGTTTACATAGACATATATTTCTAGGCTGTTTACATAGACATATCTTTCTAGGTTGTTTACATAGACATATCTTTCTAGGCTGTTTACATAGACATATCTATCTAGGTTGTTAACATAGACATATCTTTCTAGGCTGTTTACGTAGACATATCTTTCTAGGCTGTTTACATAGACATATCTTTCTAGGTTGTTTACATAGACATGTCTTTCTAGCCTGTTTGCAAAGATATTTCCTTTTTGTCATAATGACCGTGTAATATTTTTTACATGGTTGTTTAGGAAACTATTTTGAAACATTAATAACATGTTAACCCTTTATGTCCTGATAGAAGATACTGGTATTCTTAAAGACTTCTATTGTAGTTACTCTGTCCTGACGTTGTCGTGTCATGTTTTTATTTTTGGGGAAATTTTGAAATCAGTTATAAACACTCGAAGCCAAAGTGATTTTAAAAGACGTTAATAAACATGTAGCCTACGTATTCTATGTGACAATAGACTATTTTGAAACGTTCTAATCTATGAATCAAATACAATGGAGACCGAAGCCAATTACGTTGTTAGTGTTCAACTTTTTTACAACAAAATCCTGTGAAAATATTTTTAACAATATAAAATATTTAAAACAACACTTTAATTGGTCTTTCGTTAACACCAATCAATTTATTAGCTTATCATAACTTTATAACATAAACCAAGTGATATATATATATATATATATATATATATATATATATATATATATGTATTTGTTATTATGACTTAATACAAAATGTAATAGCGGCAAACCTATAGATAGGAAGAGAAAGTCACTTCATATTATTTGTTAGCTGATATATTAACTGACCTAACACTAAAATAAAATTGAAGTTGTTGTGACACAAAAAATAAGAGGGAAAATAGGCGCACCTCCTACTTAAGTACATATTTTACTGACTGGCAGACTGTGGGGTAGGGTGATAACTATTTTCATTATTTTTCGTAACGAAACTGAAACCCTATACATTCGAGAAACAATTGTATGTAGATGACAGTAGCAACATTTTTTTTTAAATTGAAAAAAGTTCCCCCAACTTTTCATTTTTGTTTTCACATATCGCGCAGTTTGACTATCGGTGTCAATTTCACACTGAATTTTTATATGACTTACTAGACTGCTTTTAAGCACATTCCATTCAGTTGTTTCCATTTGTTTATAAACAAGGCATCTAACCTGATCTCCTAAACAGAATAGGGATCCGAGAATTTCATCTGTTGAAAAGCTAATCAATCTCACACGGATGCCTACAAACCGCTAAAATCTTATAAACTTCACTTTTCTGTTCAATAGCCAGAAACGGCGATTGGATCGAATCAAAATTTTGATTACGGATATAGAATTGATCTGGAGGGAAATTCAAGACTTTCCACTATTATCCAGCGCACTAATCAGAAAGAAACCCAATTGTCTGTTTGATTTATATGACAAAAATAAAGAAGAAACCGTCTGATAAATTTACTACAACACTTTCTCAGTTATTTGATGTCACCAACGTTAATGGAGAATGAAAAAGCAAGGAGAATAAAGAGCTCTACGAGAGGCAAGTTAAGAGTGGAGGAAAGATTGGTTATTCAATGGTCAAACACGCCCCTTAAGAATCAATCCACCCAAGAAAACGAATCCGACTATCCAAAACTCAATCTCAAGCCAGCTCTTCTCAATCGCAACCTACACAAACACATACAACTGTCTCACAACCTACACAAACACATCCAACTGTCTCAAAATCTTTGGATTCTGGAACCTCTGCTTCTTCACCCGACTCGACAACCTATTCTTCCACGTCATCTTCTCCTGAATGCAAACCGAAATAACAAAAAGCAAGCACTACACCAGCGGGTTTTCTAGTACGGAAAAACAAAATTTCTACACATAAAGCATATGACGTTCTTGCAACCATTGCTGTACACAGTGTACAGGGTTATGATGTACCGGTTCCAAGTCAGACTGGTGTTTGAAAATGAGTAATCTCTGAAGGACGGAAAATGAAAACCAAAATTTTCAAAAACTTCAAAGCAAAGAACCCTATTGTCTCCAGTTTGATGGTAAAAGAGTGCAAGGGGAAGAGTCTCAAGTAGTTCTGCTGAAAAATGTGACAACCGAAATCAAACTCGGTATTCTTAAATGTGAGAGTGGTTCTGACGAGGCCATTCACGGTGAACCACATCAGCTAATTGATGAATATGATGCTTGGGAAAATATTTGCGTGAATATGCGACACGACCGCAGGAAATACTGGTCGTTTGCACAGGATTGTAAAGCTCATACAGGATGATGTCTTGAGCAAGGGCTTTCAGGAGCCACAATATATTTGCTGTTAGCACCATGTACTCGACCTCATTTTGAAACATGTCATGAATTTTCTTATTCAAGAGACAATGAGCAAACCAGAACTCAACTATTCCTTCATTAACAAATTAACGCAGAACTATGCCACTCTTCAGGCTAATTGCCGCTCGTTGTGACAAATGATGTTAGCTTAGGCGAGAACCCTGGATGGCGAAATGTTATATGAATTATGTCAGGCATATCGTCATTTTAAAACAACTTCACGTTGGCCTCGCATCAGCTGGAAGAAACTACCAAATTTACACTAGGCAAGATGGAACTCACATGCGATATATACTATTATTTCTGATACCAGAGTGGCGCAGCATCTCGCTCCTGCTTGCAACTTCATCTGCTATGAATGGGCGAATGCTTGATTCCATTTGCAACACTACAATGAAGCGTCCTTCAATGAACTTTTTACCTCACTCATCAGGATAAGATGCAAGAAGGCAATTAAGTGATTGAAGACGCATTGGTCAGTCGAGAAGTTATTAATTGACATTCACTGATCTAAAAAACTTGCTGAACGTGCTATGAAACTGATGGCGGAACTTCATGCGTAATCGAGAAACTTTGAATTTTTGAATCTGAAGTTCATAGGAAAAAATATGTTTTAAACATTTCTTGTCCATTCTGTACATATTACTAACTCTTCTGTATCTTATTTGTAAATAAAAGTTGATTAGTTATTATTATTACTCTTTTAAATTAAGCTAAAAAAACTTGTCCTTTTTTAAAAAAAAAATATTTTTTCACTTTTTTCTCCCGAAAAAGGGGGAGATGGGGGAACTTTTAAAAAAAAATCAAACATGCAGTTGATATTCTTAAATTACACATAAAAGTTTCTTGATTGCAAATGATTTCATAAAATATATTTTTTTTGTTATCACCCTACTGTGGGGTAGGGATACAAAAGATCACATGTATGAATACAGAGACTACAAGAAATAGTTCTATTACTGATTTGTTACATTCCAATATATTCTGTTTTATTGTCTCAATGAATGAAATATATTCATTTGACAAATCATTTGTTACCGATAGTGATAATTGGAAAATGTGTATCGATGTGAGGGGAGTGCGTGGTGACTTACATAATATTAAAAGAAAGCCGGATCGATGGGGGTTGGGGGGGGTCTTGAAATGTGTAGATATAATTCACTGAGGAGAGAACGTCACGGGTTATGAACATGTTCATTCAACTGTAACCATCTTTGTTTTTTTTTTTATTTCTTTTTCCCACCAATAGTAACTATTCTAATATAACATATTATTTCTAATTTTAAAACTATATGTTAATTAACATTGTTGTAATTTGTTATTGTCTCACAATATGGGCGTGAATGTCAGAGATACTTGTAAACCACTACCTACCTCTATAGTGAAAGTCTGTCAACCACTACCTACCTCTACAGTGAATGTCTGTGAACCACTAACTACCTCTATAGTGAATGTCTGTAAACCACTACCTACCTCTACAGTGAATGTCTGTAAACCACTACCTACCTCTATAGTGAATGTCTGTGAACCACTACCTACCTCTACAGTGAATGTCTGTGAACCACTACCTACCTCTAAATTGAATGTCCGTGAACCACTACCTACCTCTGTACTGAATTTCTGTGAACCACTACCTACCTCTATAGTGAATGTCTGTAAACCACTACCTACCTCTATAGTGAATGTCTGTGAACCACTACCTACCTCTACATTGAATGTCTGTGAACCACTACCTACCTCTGTACTGAATGTCTGTGAACCACTACCTACCTCTATAGTGAATGTCTGTGAACCACTACCTACCTCTATAGTGAATGTCTGTGAACCACTACCTACCTCTACAGTGAATGTCTGTGAACCACTACCTACCTCTATAGTGAATGTCTGTCAACCACTATCTACCTCTACATTGAATGTCTGTGAACCACTACCTACCTCTACATTGAATGTCTGTGAACCACTACCTACCTCTACATTGAATGTCTGTGAACCACTACCTACCTCTATAGTGAATGTCTGTGAACCACTACCTACCTCTGTACTGAATGTCTGTAAACCACTACCTACCTCTATAGTGAATGTCTGTGAACCACTACCTACCTCTACAGTGAATGCCTGTGAACCACTACCTACCTCTAAATTGAATGTCTGTGAACCACTGCCTACCTCTATAGTGAATGTAATATGAAGAGAGATTCGAAACTTTGAGATTGTGTATTTGTGCAGAGAAACTGACTTCTGTGACTCAGTTCCCTGTAATAATTCCAACACTTCAAGACTGTATTTTGTGAGCGTACTTGTTTTTGTGATCTAGACAACTGGAAAAGAAACAACTCAAAAGTATAAATATTCAAGAAAAGGCATTTTTTGAAATAAAATTTGCTCATATAGTTAACAAATGTACATAATCATGTACGTCTCTTGGCTGGTCGGTATTTTCGCCCGCTGTTGGTCGCGACGTCAAAAGACACCGAGATAGTAGCTTGAGGTCAAATTAATGACATAAAATTATTTTCAGCAAAGATCAGACTTCGATTTGCCAGACATTTTAGTTTTACGATGCTTCTAATTATTTTTTTTATATAAGAGACTTTATCAGTTGATCCACAGAACGCTTCGTGTAAATAAACATTTGATAGGATGCAAATTTCATGCCAGTTGATTTGACTCTTATATGGGAAATATTTCAACCAACTCTAATACAGTCTCACATTTCTTTCCCGACATAACTAATTGATCTTCTCCTTAGGCAACTGCAAGAAGAATGCAAAAACATGACATATGTCTTTTAAACCAAATATTGTATATTTTTCTTTAGATTCGTATTTATATCGATTTATTGTATCAATGATGTTAATTCAATTTGGTAACATGCAAAGTATGGAAAATTAAGCATACATACTATTTGTATTGTTAACAAGTGTAAATTAATTATACCACAAAGCAGGGCCATGAACACATAGGTAGTAAGTATGGTTAACTATGTCACAGGAAGCAACACAAGTACTAATGGCTTGGCAACCAGTCGTACTATGACTTTTGTCAGCAGGGATTAACTTTGCGGGATTTAACACAACGACTAGCCATTATTGTGCACTACTAGTGCGGTGGAAAGACAATGTACCATTATATAGCTATAAAATGGTCCTATGTTTATTGAATATATTTAGCATAATCATTTTTATTTAAAAGAACTACAAGTTGAAATATACGTAACATTTATTTATATAAGTTGTATATGTTGTTAGTTTAATACTTTATACAAATATTTAGATTTTTGTACATTTGTGCTTTGTATATAGCATAAAAACATCAATATATTTTTCTCTAAGAGTTATGACCGGCAACACTCTGGATAATGTATTTGCTATCCGGTGTTATTTTCATTACAAGGCATTGGCAAGTTTTTTGCTGCCACTATTACGTTATCTTTACTTCTTTAAAGTAAAAGATATTTATTAGTTTGCGTTTCTACGCATTCACTCGCAGTACTTCCTGTTTAGAGTAAATACGTGTTTATTGCATACATAATATTGCAAAACATTTTATTCTTGTATAATCGCGTTATGTAGTACTGTTAATAATAAGCAATTAGTCCATTACGATGCTTCATTTATAAGAGATAGTATCTAGATGGACCTACCAATGGTCCAAAAGGATTTTCTGGGCCATTCGGAAAGTAACTGATGAATTGTGAGAAGCTTCTCGTCGTTGACTACATACCAATAAACTGTGTTCTACCTTCGAGTTGAAATACCGTCGACTTAAGTACAGATCAGAAATACCTGTTCGACTTGTGTACTGCTGTAAGTGTTGGCGTTTGTCCTGTCAACCATTCACTTCACAATCCTGGTCTTATCAACCTTTCAAGATGGTTAACAACAGCCAATCGTATACTACGTCTGTATGTTGCCACAAGAAGCCCGTTGGATGAACTGAAGATGATTGTTACCTTCATCGTAACAGTTTATGCACCAGCATGGTTTGAAATATTTAATTCTCCTTCATGTAAAGACGGCGCTCGACATACCCACAATACGATACTGAAATCACGCTACCTCACAGACGAGCTGAAGAAAGTTGTTGACCAGATAATTCAACGCAACGCATTCTTCAGTCATCCAGAAAACATGTTGTTTGCTATGCTTACCGACGAAATATCAGATATACGCGAGTTAGCTATGCGACGAATATTGAAATCTAGAAAGCAGAAACGTACGAGTTCAGTTAGATCTTTCTGTGTGCTAGTAATCAACTTTGAGGCTATTAGCAACATAGACATGATCGATTGGCAGAAAACTCCGATCACAGAGCCTCCGATCGTAATGGACGTTTATGACGATACTATGATCCGGGAAGAAGATACAACAAGACTGGATTTCGCCTGCTATCCTTTCGCCCAGTCAGTGGAGAGACATATCAAGCTAGTTACAGAAGCTTCCAAAGTGGTGTGTGGTCCAGAAAAACGCGACGGATTCATAATAGAACGCTTGGAATCGAGATCGAAAATGACAAAACCGGACACCAAAGCCCAACAACATTTATAGCTGCAAAAACATGTTAAACAGTTTGCATGTGTTTTCCCTTCAAATATATGGTTCTTTTTACTTGTAACATTTGTATAGACCGTTAAAAAGGTAAACCAAAACATGAATATGTTGTATATATAAAATTTGGTTTTTTAAAGATTATTGCTTTTTTATCAAAAAATGCCTATACTTTAGGTCAACTGCGGAACCTCATGATATAATTTAAATTGTTTCATTTTTTGCCACATTACTAGCTGCATGCATTAGCAAGTTTTTATATCTATCCAACCAAGATGTTCAGAAATTATTTTTTTCACTCCATCCTAGTGTGCATGACGACCAGCTTTAAACTCATGAAGTACAGAACACTATACAGTACATGTAAATGTTGCCTACATCTTGTATGACAGACGCAGGAATTGATTGTTTTGTATTTTAGGTAAACAACACTAATTTATGATACTCGACCTTTCCCCTATGTTGGCGGTGTCGTGTCAGAAAATGTTAAATTACTATGTTGGCGGTGTCGTGTCAGAAAATGTTAAATTACTTTGTTGGCGGTGTCGTGTCAGAAAATGTTAAATTACTATGTTGGCGGTGTCGTGTCAGAAAATGTTAACTTACTATGTTGACGGTGTCATGTCAGAAAATGTTAACTTCATATGTTGGCGGTGTTGTTTCAGAAAAAGTTAACTTACTATGTTGGCGGTGTCAATGTCTGCCAAAACTGAAAGAATCGTGTATCTCGTGAGATTATAAATAATGTATGACTTCTATTGTTTGAGGATAGCATTAACTAGCTGTCTTAAAATTTGAATTTTAAAATGTGTTATAATCGAATACAAATTGGGGGGTTCTGGGTATTGGCCAATACAGTATCGGCCGTATTGGTTTAGTATTGGTTGCTGTATTGCCGATCTTTTTTGTAATAAGTATGATTTGTGTATCGCCTAAACATTTTAAACGAAAAATTTTCGATACTCGATACCAATACTTTTCTATTGCCACTATTAGCTATTAGCAGAAAAATAATAGCGATTCTAATATCTTGTTTTAAAATTAATCTACATAAATTCAATCACTTCTAGTAATCATAGCCATCAACCCTACCAATATTAACACCACCCACCTCCCCACCAATATAACCACGGTCGGCGAGTTGAAAGGAAAATTAAAATTTAATTTTCTTTTCAAGTTTTTGCTTAGCGCGCCGATATCTATAAATGTTATTCTAATATTCTTTCATTCATTTACTATCTCTCTATCAACTATTTGTTCAATGTTTCAATGAACGACAGAAAAGAAAACTTTATTTCTTTTTTCATCGATCTATCAGTATAAAATAAAAAACCAAGTCTAGGAAAAAGGACCTAAAGTGGGATATGGAGTTATTGGTACCATCTGAAGCAGACCTTAACAATCTTTACAACAAAATAAACCCTATAAAAATTCACTCATAAATGTATTTTTTATTGACAATACAATCGTGTAATGGCTAAAACATGTATTTCTAGAAAATCGCATTTAAAATAAAACTACAACTAACAAGGTAACTGCACTCATCCACTTTAATCGTATTATCCAATAATTAAACAGCTCTGTCGACACTAAACATTTAAATCAACTTAAAATATAATTATTTTCTAACACCGGAAAGAAAAATCCAAAAATCAACATCCGGTGACCCTATGTGTAAAAAGCGCTGTAACTCGAAATTCAACAGCCTACTTTAGGTCCTTTTTCCTAGAATTGGTCACAGTTATATAAAAGCTTGTAAAAACTTGCATCCTTTATATTTTAAAAAAAAATATTTTTTTTGTTCTCAAAAGTATTGGTATTGCATTGGTATCGATTTTGGTAATACATATTTACTTGAGTATTTGTATTGGTATCGGCGATACTCCTTTCATGAAGTATTGGTATAGGTATTGACAATTCAATTTAAGACTATTATTAACAACACTGCTGTCAAGATAAAAGACTGTAAAAAAAAATATTATTTTCTTTGGTTAAACTTTTTTTTCTATAATCTAACTGACTTGTTCAAGTAACAATTTATCTGACTTGTTCAAGTAACAGTTTATCCGACTTGTTCAAGTAACAATATATCTGACTTGTTAAAGTAACAATTTATCTGACTTGTTCAAGTAACAGTTTATCTGACCTGTTCAAGTAACAGTTTATCCAACCTGTTCAAGTAACAGTTTATCCGACCTGTTCAAGTAACAGTTTATCCGACCTGTTCATGTAACAGTTTATCTGACTTGTTCAAGTAACAGTTTATCTGACTTGTTCAAGTAACAGTTTATCTGACTTGTTCAAGTAACAATTTATCTGAATTGTTCAAGTAACAATTTATCTGACTTCTTCAAGTAACAATTTATCTGACTTGTTCAAGTAACAATTTATCTGACTTGTTCAAGTAACAGTTTATCTGACTTGTTCAAGTAACAGTTTATCTGACTTGTTCAAGTAACAGTTTATCTGACTTGTTCAAGTAACAGTTTATCTGACTTGTTCAAGTAACAGTTTATCTGACTTGTTCAAGTAAAAGTTTATCTGACTTGTTCAAGTAACAATTTATCTGACTTGTTCAAGTAACAATTTATCTGACTTGTTCAAGTAACAATTTATCTGACTTGTTCAAGTAACAGTTTATCTGACTTGTTCAAGTAACAGTTTATCTGACTTGTTCAAGTAACAATTTATCTGACTTGTTCAAGTAACAGTTTATCTGACTTGTTCAAGTAACAGTTTATCTGACTTGTTCAAGTAACAATTTATCTGACTTGTTCAAGTAACAATTTATCTGACTTGTTCAAGTAACAATTTTTCTCACTTGTTCAAGTAACAGTTTATCTGACTTGTTCAAGTAACAGTTTATCTGACTTGATCAAGTAACAATTTATCTGACTTGTTCAAGTAACAGTTTATCTGACTTGTTCAACTAACAATTTATCTGACTTGTTCAAGTAACAGTTTATCTGACATGTTCAAGTAACAGTTTATCTGACTTGTTCAAGTAACTGTTGATCTAATTTGTTCAAGTAACAGTTTATATGACTTGTTCAATTAACAATTTATCTGACTTGTTCAAGTAACAATTTATCTGACTTGTTCAAGTAACAGTTTATCTGACTTGTTCAAGTAACAGTTTATCTGACTTGTTCAAATAACAATTTATCTGACTTGTTCAAGAACATTTTATCTGACTTGTTCAAGTAACAGTTTATCTGACTTGTTGAAGTAACAGTTTATCTGACTTGTTCAAGTAACAGTTTATCTGACTTGTTCAAGTAACAGTTTATCTGACTTGTTCAAGTAACAATTTATCTGACTTGTTCAAGTAACAGTTTATCTGACATGTTCAAGTAACAATTTATCTGACTTGTTCAAGTAACAATTTATCTGACTTGTCCAAGTAACAATTTATCTGACTTGTTCAAGTAACAGTTTATCTGACTTGTTCAAGTAACAGTTTATCTGACTTGTTCAAATAACAATTTATCTGACTTGTTCAAGTAACAGTTTATCTGACTTGTTAAAGTAACAGTTTATCTGACTTGTTCAAGTAACAATTTATCTGACTTGTTCAAGTAACAATTTATCTGACTTGTTCAAGTAACAATTTATCTGACTTGTTCAAGTAACAGTTTATCTGACTTGTTCAAATAACAGTTTATCTGACTTGTTCAAGTAACAATTTATCTGACTTGTTCAAGTAACAGTTTATATGACTTGTTCAATTAACAATTTATCTGACTTGTTCAAGTAACAATTTATCTGACTTGTTCAAGTAACAGTTTATCTGACTTGTTCAAGTAACAGTTTATCTGACTTGTTCAAATAACAATTTATCTGACTTGTTCAAGAACATTTTATCTGACTTGTTCAAGTAACAGTTTATCTGACTTGTTGAAGTAACAGTTTATCTGACTTGTTCAAGTAACAGTTTATCTGACTTGTTCAAGTAACAGTTTATCTGACTTGTTCAAGTAACAATTTATCTGACTTGTTCAAGTAACAGTTTATCTGACATGTTCAAGTAACAATTTATCTGACTTGTTCAAGTAACAATTTATCTGACTTGTCCAAGTAACAATTTATCTGACTTGTTCAAGTAACAGTTTATCTGACTTGTTCAAGTAACAGTTTATCTGACTTGTTCAAATAACAATTTATCTGACTTGTTCAAGTAACAGTTTATCTGACTTGTTAAAGTAACAGTTTATCTGACTTGTTCAAGTAACAATTTATCTGACTTGTTCAAGTAACAATTTATCTGACTTGTTCAAGTAACAATTTATCTGACTTGTTCAAGTAACAGTTTATCTGACTTGTTCAAATAACAGTTTATCTGACTTGTTCAAGTAACAATTTATCTGACTTGTTCAAGTAACAGTTTATCTGACTTGTTCAAGTAACAGTTTATCTGACTTGTTAAAGTAACAATTTATCTGACTTGTTCAAGTAACAATTTATCTGACTTGTTCAAGTAACAATTTATCTGACTTGTTCAAGTAACAATTTATCTGACTTGTTCAAGTAACAATTTATCTGACTTGTTCAAGTAACAGTTTATCTGACTTGTTCAAGTAACAATTTATCTGACTTGTTCAAGTAACAGTTTATCTGACTTGTTCAAGTAACAGTTTATCTGACTTGTTCAAGTAACAATTTATCTGACTTGTTCAAGTAACAATTTATCTGACTTGTTCAAGTAACAATTTATCTGACTTGTTCAAGTAACAGTTTATCTGACTTGTTCAAGTAACAGTTTATCTGACTTGTTCAAGTAACAATTTATCTGACTTGTTCAAGTAACAGTTTATCTGACCTGTTCAAGTAACAGTTTATCTGACTTGTTCAAGTAACAATTTATCTGACTTGTTCAAGTAACAATTTATCTGACTTGTTCAAGTAACAATTTATCTGACTTGTTCAAGTAACAATTTATCTGACTTGTTCAAGTAACAATTTATCTGACTTGTTCAAGTAACAGTTTATCTGACTTGTTCAAGTAACAATTTATCTGACTTGTTCAAGTAACAGTTTATCTGACTTGTTCAAGTAACAGTTTATCTGACTTGTTCAAGTAACAATTTATCTGACTTGTTCAAGTAACAATTTATCTGACTTGTTCAAGTAACTGTTGATCTAATTTGTTCAAGTAACAGTTTATATGACTTGTTCAAGTAACAATTTATCTGACTTGTTAAAGTAACAATTTATCTGAATAGTTCAAGTAACAGTTTATCTGACCTGTTCAAGTAACAGTTTATCCGACCTGTTCAAGTAACAGTTTATCTGACCTGTTCAAGTAACAGTTTATCTGACTTGTTCAAGTAACAGTTTATCTGACTTGTTCAAGTAACTGTTGATCTAATTTGTTCAAGTAACAGTTTATGACTTGTTCAAGTAACAATTTATCTGACCTGTTAAAGTAACAATTTATCTGAATAGTTCAAGTAACAGTTTATCTGACCTGTTCAAGTAACAGTTTATCTGACCTGTTTAAGTAACTGTTTATCTGACTTGTTCAAGTAACAGTTTATCAGACTTGTTCAAGTAACTGTTGATCTAATTTGTTCAAGCAACAGTTTATATGACTTGTTCAAGTAACAATTTATCTGACTTGTTAAAGTAATAATTTATCTGAACAGTTCAAGTAACAGTTTATCTGACTTATTCAAGTAACAGTTTATCCGACTTGTTCAAGTAACAGTTTATCTGACCTGTTCAAGTAATAGTTTATCTGACTTGTTCAAGTAACTGTTGATCTAGTTTGTTCAAGTAACAGTTTATATGACTTGTTCAAGTAACAATTTATCTGACTTGTTAAAGTAACAATTTATCTGAATAGTTCAAGTAACAGTTTATCTGACCTGTTCAAGTAACAGTTTATCCGACTTGTTCAAGTAACAGTTTATCTGACTTGTTCAAGTAACAGTTTATCTGAAATGTCCAAGTAACAGTTAATCTGACTTGTTCAAGTAACAGTTTATCTGACTTGTTCAAGTAACAGTTTATCTGACATGTTCAAGTAACAGTTAATCTGACTTGTTCAAGTAACAGTTTATCTGACTTGTTCAAGTAACACTTTATCTGACTTGTTCAAGTAACAATTTATCTGACTTGTTCAAGTAACACTTTATCTGACTTGTTCAAGTAACACTTTATCTGACTTGTTCAAGTAACAGTTTATCTGACCTGTTCAAGTAACAGTTTATCTGACTTGTTCCAACGTAACTTCTTGATCTAATTTGTTTAAGTAACAGTTTATGACTTGTTCAAGTAACAATTTATCTGACTTGTTCAAGTAACAATTTATCTGACATGTTCAAGTAACAGTTTATCTGACCTGTTCAAGTAACAGTTTATCCGACTTGTTTCAAGTAACAGTTTATCTGACCTGTTCAAGTAACAGTTTATCTGACTTGTACAAGTAACTGTTGATCTAATTTGTTCAAGTAACAGTTTATCTGACCTGTTCAAATAACAGTTTATCTGACCTGTTCAAGTAACAGTTTATCTGACTTGTTCAAGTAACAATTTATCTGACTTGTTCAAGTAACAATTTATCTGACTTGTTCAAGTAACAGTTTATCTGACTTGTTCAAGTAACAATTTATCTGACTTGTTCAAGTAACAGTTTATCTGACTTGTTCAAGTAACAGTTTATCTGACTTGTTCAAGTAACAATTTATCTGACTTGTTCAAGTAACAATTTATCTGATTTGTTCAAGTAACAATTTATCTGACTTGTTCAAGTAACAATTTATCTGACTTGTTCAAGTAACAGTTTATCTGACTTGTTCAAGTAACAGTTTATCTGACTTGTTCAAGTAACAGTTTATCTGACTTGTTCAAGTAACAGTTTATCTGACTTGTTCAAGTAACAGTTTATCTGACTTGTTCAAGTAAAAATTTATCTGACTTGTTCAAGTAACAGTTTATCTGACATGTTCAAGTAACAGTTTATCTGACTTGTTCAAGTAACTGTTGATCTAATTTGTTCAAGTAACAGTTTATATGACTTGTTCAAGTAACAATTTATCTGACTTGTTAAAGTAACAATTTATCTGAATAGTTCAAGTAACAGTTTATCTGACCTGTTCAAGTAACAGTTTATCCGACCTGTTCAAGTAACAGTTTATCTGACCTGTTCAAGTAACAGTTTATCTGACTTGTTCAAGTAACAGTTTATCTGACTTGTTCAAGTAACTGTTGATCTAATTTGTTCAAGTAACAGTTTATGACTTGTTCAAGTAACAATTTATCTGACCTGTTAAAGTAACAATTTATCTGAATAGTTCAAGTAACAGTTTATCTGACCTGTTCAAGTAACAGTTTATCTGACCTGTTTAAGTAACTGTTTATCTGACTTGTTCAAGTAACAGTTTATCAGACTTGTTCAAGTAACTGTTGATCTAATTTGTTCAAGCAACAGTTTATATGACTTGTTCAAGTAACAATTTATCTGACTTGTTAAAGTAATAATTTATCTGAACAGTTCAAGTAACAGTTTATCTGACTTATTCAAGTAACAGTTTATCCGACTTGTTCAAGTAACAGTTTATCTGACCTGTTCAAGTAATAGTTTATCTGACTTGTTCAAGTAACTGTTGATCTAGTTTGTTCAAGTAACAGTTTATATGACTTGTTCAAGTAACAATTTATCTGACTTGTTAAAGTAACAATTTATCTGAATAGTTCAAGTAACAGTTTATCTGACCTGTTCAAGTAACAGTTTATCCGACTTGTTCAAGTAACAGTTTATCTGACTTGTTCAAGTAACAGTTTATCTGAAATGTCCAAGTAACAGTTAATCTGACTTGTTCAAGTAACAGTTTATCTGACTTGTTCAAGTAACAGTTTATCTGACATGTTCAAGTAACAGTTAATGTGACTTGTTCAAGTAACAGTTTATCTGACTTGTTCAAGTAACACTTTATCTGACTTGTTCAAGTAACAATTTATCTGACTTGTTCAAGTAACACTTTATCTGACTTGTTCAAGTAACACTTTATCTGACTTGTTCAAGTAACAGTTTATCTGACCTGTTCAAGTAACAGTTTATCTGACTTGTTCACGTAACTGTTGATCTAATTTGTTTAAGTAACAGTTTATGACTTGTTCAAGTAACAATTTATCTGACTTGTTCAAGTAACAATTTATCTGACATGTTCAAGTAACAGTTTATCTGACCTGTTCAAGTAACAGTTTATCCGACTTGTTCAAGTAACAGTTTATCTGACCTGTTCAAGTAACAGTTTATCTGACTTGTACAAGTAACTGTTGATCTAATTTGTTCAAGTAACAGTTTATCTGACCTGTTCAAATAACAGTTTATCTGACCTGTTCAAGTAACAGTTTATCTGACTTGTTCAAGTAACAGTTTATCTGACTTGTTCAAGTAACTGTTGATCTAATTTGTTCAAGTAACAGTTTATGACTTGTTCAAGTAACAATTTATTTGACTTGTTAAAGTAACAATTTATCTGACATGTTCAAGTAACAGTTTATCTGACCTGTTCAAGTAACAGTTTATCTGACTTTTACAAGTAACTGTTGATCTAATTTGTTCAAGTAACAGTTTTCTGACTTGTTCAAGTAACAATTTATCGGACTTGTCAAAGTAACAATTTATCTGAATAGTTCAAGTAACAGTTTATCTGACCTGTTCGAACAGGTAACAGTTTATCCGACTTGTTCAAGTAACAGTTTATCAGACTGGTTCAAGTAACAGTTTATCTTACTTGTTCAAGTAACACTTTATCTGACATGTTCAAGTAACAGTTTATCTGACTTGTTCAATTAACAGTTTATCTGACTTGTTCAGGTAATAGTTTATCTAACTTGTTCAAGTAACAGTTTATCTGAATTGTTCAAGTAACAGTTTATCTGAGTTGTTCAAGTATCAGTTTTTTTTTATTATCATTATGTAGAATTATTTATATGGTGTTCAGCCAGACTGAGAAATGATTGGTCGAGTGTTTAAACACTCTACTGAAGATGTGAGGGTCCCTAGTTCAATGGATAGATCTGGTCATGGTTAAATCCCAATGCTATATCTCCCGTGGTGCCTCCAAGGTCATTGCACTCGACTAAGGTGGGAATGAATGAAGGTCATTAAAAAAAACATTACCATTTTATACATACAGGTATTCACACACACACACACACACACACACACATAGCATGGAACGGTTGAAGATTATTTTATTTTACTATGTGACGATGCACTTTTCACGATGATTCAACACACTCGTGTACATCAGAGCTTCTAAGTGGGTATTATTAGTTAAATGAGTATTAGTTGTTAATTTTTTAATTATCTTTCAAGTGTGTATTATTTGTTATAAATGTGTATTATTTGTTAAATGTGTATAATTTGATTTTATGTTGCATCGTACGGTACATTATTTTGATCATTTCGTTTGAATGCATCAAAACTAAGAACTAGACATGGAAAAGATGAGATTGTTTTTGGATTAATTTTTTGTTCCAAATGATGCTTTTTATTATGTGTTAGTTCTGTCTAATTTTGGTGCAATTTTGTGATAGTTATGTAATTATGGTGTAATTTCGTGATAGTTATGTAATGTTGGTGTAATTTGATGATAGTTGTGTAATTATGGTGTAATTTGGGGATAACTGTGTAATTTTGGTGTAATTTGGTGATAGTTTTGTAATTTTTGTGTACTTTTTTAGTCAGCTTAGGTGGAGTCGAATAAGGCATTACAAATAATACACCATTTAGTGGTTTACGGGAACTAACAGACAAACATCTATAGTTAAATTATTTGTTGTTTTGCTTCCTTCATATTTACGTAGTATAAAACATTGAAGTCAAAAAAATAGACAAAACCAGCCATTGGTAGCGGGAGACCCAATATCTGCCGCGCTCCTTCAAGCCATACCATAAATGACTTCCATCTGGGTCTTACACTCAAGTACCCACTCAATATTACTCTCAAGTATCCACTCAATATTACACTCAAGTACCCACTCAATATTACACTCAAGTATCCACTCAATATTACACTCAAGTATCCACTCAATATTACACTCAAGTATCCACTCAATATTACACTCAAGTATCCACTCAATATTACACTCAAGTATCCACTCAATATTACACTCAAGTATCCACTCAATATTACACTCAAGTATCCATTCAATATTACACTCAAGTATCCACTCAATATTACACTCTAATATCCACTCAATATTACACTCAAGTATCCACTCCATATTACACTCAAGTATCCACTCCATATTACACTCAAGTATCCACTCAATTTTACACTCAAGTATCCACTCAATATTACACTCAAGTATCCACTCAATATTACACTCAAGTATCCACTCAATATTACACTCAAGTATCCACTCAATATTACACTCTAGTATCCACTCAATATTACACTCAAGTATCCACTCCATATTACACTCAAGTATCCACTCAATTTTACACTCAAGTATCCACTCAATATTACACTCTAGTATCCACTCATTAGAATATTGTTTAGAGACGAGTTTGGCGTGTCATCATATACCACAGACAGAGGTTTAATTAAAGAGGAAATAGAGGTAAAAAAAAAACTATATATTCTATTTTTTTAATATTGTTTCGTTATAAGCGATGACCAAAAAAATGTTTTTCTATTCAATATATCTCTATATTTTTCAGAGAACGTTTATTATTAGAATTATTTTTTTTATAAGAAATCTTCAACAGGGTAATGTAAAATATCGGACTAAACCGTCCCTTTGTATTTTTAGACCTGGAGCACTGTGTTCAGATTGCAATCAAACACTGTCTTTTTATGTACGTATTTTTAGTAGCTTGCGTCGTAACTTACTAATATGTTTAGTCATCAAAGTGGAAAATAATTGTACATTTACCTCAATATTTGTAAAAGATTTTTAGTCTAAACGGAAAGTTGTCATCACTGATATAGTGACCTTGAAAGTATATTGTTAGAACACAATTATTTCACTTTTATCCTAATGATTACAAGTGTATATTATAAGTGTATATTGCAAGTGTCTATTACAAGTGTAAATTACAAGTGTAAATTACAAGTGTAATATTACAGGTGTATATTGCAAGTGTATATTACAGGTGTATATTAAGGTGTATATTACAAGTGTATATTACAAGTGTATATTACAAGTGTATATTACAAGTGTATATTACAAGTGTATATTACAAGTAGGCTTGCGGAGCCGAGCCGGAGCCGTAGCCGAGGAGCCGTGGAGCCGCTACTTTTTGCTGGAGCCGGAGCCAGAGACGAAAAAAATCTGGCGGCTCCGGCTCCCTTTTTTTTTACAGCAGAATTTTTTTTCCTTTAAAATTCCAAATTTGTTTTATAGTTTGGCGCCTACAATCTGAAATGTTGTCATGTTTTACAAACGCCACAACAGTAACAGCATTTAAATGATAGCGTACACGCACAAGAAATATTTAATGGGGATCGTTTTTTTGTTCGTTTTAAATCTTGTTTACCCTCCGAAATTTTTTTAATGGCATGTTATTTTGTTATATATAAAGTTAAAACAGTTTTATTTCATAGAATAATTGTATCAATCATTTAAAATAAATTTTTACTACGACGACAAACAGAACGGGTTATTTCAAATATTATTTGACCGCGAATTCGTAATAGCTTAAAAACAAAATGGTCGCTTTCTGTAGTTGACAATTTTATTATAAACAGAATAGCTGAAATAAACTAGATAAATTTATAAGGCTGTGGCTATTCGGACCAGGGTCCCAATAATGTCCGATTGTTATTCGGACCCGTGGCAAATATGCACTAAGCTTAGCTATATATAAACTTTATCATTGTTTTTGTGTATTTTATGATAATTATTTGAATTGTATGGTTTAATTTTTACGCAGTGGCTAGGGCGAAATAGTTTTGCCGTGCTTGCACACATCTTTACTCTTAGTATTGTCTCAGATGGATCCCGAGTATAAATATATGTTATTTACGAATAACAATCGGAGTTTATTGGGACCCGGGTCCGAATAGTCACTTTGAATTAATAATAATAAATATAAATACTGGTCTTTAAAATATTTTAACTAATTTATTATTTTACTATTTGCTAAATGGATCATTGAAATAACTTTTTATTACTTATGAAAATGGCGACTAGTGAAACCTCGGTTAAAAATAATGATATGATTCTTGATGTACTGAAATGGTTTGTTTTTAGTAAAACCGACATGCGTATATTTGTCAAGTTCCTAACGATGGGGTTGAACGCGACAAAATTTGCATAACTTTTTATCAGCGGCATGTTTGCGTGGCACAATCAGAAATTTAGGGCCCCTGGGCAGGGATGTCACGGGCTACCTGCTGATATTAATAGTTTCAAAAGTTGATTGGCCAGCTCAGTCCGGGCCCCTAAAACTCGCCGGGCCCCTGGGCATTAGCCCCCCTCTCAGCGGCACTTGGCAAAATTGCAAACATTTTGTCTCGTGTGATACTCCCTTAATAGGGGCCGGGAGCCGAGCCAGAGACGTCAAATTTGTGGGAGCCGAAGCCGAGCCGGAAAAAAATGGCGGCTCCACAAGCCTGATTACAAGTGTATGTTACAAGTGTATGTTACAAGTGTATGTTACAAGTGTATGTTACAAGTGTATGTTACAAGTGTATGTTACAAGTGTATATTTCAAACCTCTTAAGCAGCTTGAGGTTAAATTTAACTTTCAACAATAAATTCATCGATAGATATAGATCTTCGATACTAATTATCATAACCGTTTTTAACATAGAAAGTTTGGAGTCCTAGCAAATATACACTATCAGGGCTTTTTTCAGCAGTAGGATTAATAATAATTAATACTGGTACATGAAATGTGTGGAAATGGGTGAACCATGAAGACCTAATTTGTCTTTCCATAACAAATTCTCAGTCAGTTATAGCTAAAATGTCCACGTTGTGTTTTGTTTGTCGGTTTTGTAAATATACAATTTAACAATAAACTCTTCAGTTGCGATTCGGAGAAATATAAATTAAAAGTAGAACCAAATAACGTTCTGAATGAAACCTCATCGGTAAGGAATAGAGATAAATGTTTTAGTTGTTGTATTTAGTGCTACAAAGAGTTTAAATGACATCTTGACACATGCTATTTATAGAATAGTTTTAACTCAATGAATTATATTGTAACAAAGTACCAAATTTTATTTTCCTATTAAATGATTAGTGTATATTATAAATGTTGTTTCAAGTGATATTATTTATTTTGTAATAATTGAAAACAATAATAAATTATGATTAATAATACCATAGATAAAATGAGCCTTCTTTGTGAAAGTTAATTGGTTTTTATAATTTCAACAAAAATATTTGCAATAATGACGACAACAATATTTGCAATAATGACGACAACTATATTGTTGACAATGAGGATGATAATGACGACAATGGTCATGAAAATGCTGAGGATGATAGATACCTGCGTGAAAGGTATCCTCAAAATATCAATCTCCTCCCCGCTGACCACCTACTGGACGTCTAGAATGGACGATATTTCAATCCTTTGCAGAAAACAAACCAGTCACAAACTAAGTACCACTGCCCGTCCTGTGTGCCAGTCGTATATGTGAATGTAACCAGTCACAAACTAAGTACCACTGCCCGTCCTGTGTGCCAGTCGTATATGTGAATGTAACCAGTCACAAACTAAGAACCACTGCCCGTCCTGTGTGCCAGTCGTATATGTGAATGTAACCATGAACACCTCGACTTCAAACACTGGCGGTGTTTACCTCAAGTTCCCCATCAAACCGCTCACCTGTGTGCCGCTGTGAACGTCGAAATGATTGCCATACTCACCCAGACTCGTGCAATAGGACTGACTAAATTGAATGTCGCGACAAATGTTGCCAGTCAGACACCAAAAGACGGAAGCGCTACGAGGGATGGGTTTTTTTTTTTTGTATTAAAACATGAGTAGGAGTAAAGGTTGGGTCCGGGGGGAGGGGGTGGTGGGATGTTACACCCAGTCAGAGCGGGGATCATTCAACAGTTGTCTTAACTTAATATGAACTGTGGGTTGATGTTTGATCAGAGTTGTTTACATTTGCATGAACAAAGTTAGCCGACTATTATTAAATTTAATACGAAATATGTAAGAGATAAGCAATATTCGCACAGACGGGAAAGGTATTACATTGAACGTCTAAATAGACAGACATATATTTAAATAATAATTTTACATTGAACGTATAAATAGACAGACAGATATTTAAACAGAACATCATTGAATAGATTTGAAATGTAAATATTCATATTTGTTTGGTTTTCTTGCATTTTAGAGAAAACAAAATGAAGGAGACCGCAAGAGCGAGAAGAGTGTTATTCAGATATCTGCCTTTTTCTAAATGTAATTAATTACAAGAATTTTAATCCATCTCTATAATATTAAGTAGAGCGTCAAGGAAGAAATGATTTTTAAAATTGACAACCACTGGTCCAATGACAGGTCAGGTGACAACCGCTGGTCGAATGACAGGTCAGGTGACAACCACTGGTCCAATGACAGGTCAGGTGACAACCTCTGGTACGATGACAGGTCAGGTGACAACCACTGGTCCAATGACAGGTCAGGTGACAACCACTGGTCCAATGACAGGTCAGGTGACAACCACTGGTCCAATAACAGGTCAGGTGATAACCACTGGTCCAATGACAGGTCAGGTGACAACCACTGGTCCAATGACAAGTCAGGTGACAGCCTCTGGTCCAATGACAGGTCAGGTGACAATCACTGGTCCAATGACAGGTCAGGTTACTTATGAACTGTTTACAAAAAGAAAACATGTTTCTATCTTCCCTCTTGGTATTACAACTAAATATATTCTCTATTGTAAGAATAAACCATCATACACAATAGCATAAAAAACAAGCAATTAAGCCTGTTCCATTCTGGACACAGGACGTGTTAGCGCATTTTCGTGTTATGTATCAGTACGTTTGTTAGCTTTCAGTAAATATTTGTAAATTTTGGAAATGTTTATAAATTCAATTGTGTAATGCATATATCTGTAAAAAAAAATTATAAAGACGTTTCTTTATATTTGAAAAAAAATTATTGTCTCTTAAATCTAACTACAAGTGGTTTGTGGTTACTGAAATAGGACTCATAATTGAAACCATTCGAAATTATAGTCATTTAATCGTCCGAAAACTCCATCAATTGTTGCATAGCTCTGATACTTTCAATTAAACTCAGAACACAAGCTTACTATTACATCTGATGAGTTTCTTAATAAATCTTGGTGAAACTACGTGCTGAAGTATTTCGTACCAAATGAATGGGTTATTGAACGTACAAGGTGTATATATAATATATAAGCCCCTTAGGAGCCCTGAAGCCCGGTCCTCAGAGGTCCTATCGCAAAATGAACTTTTGATGTACACATGGCAGGCCAAGACCTACAAAATGATATATACATCATGGGTCTAGGACTTATAGTTGCTGAGATATAGGGCGCTCCTTTATTAATATAGCTTATATAGTAAAAAACGGTACTTTATAAGCCCCCTTTTACGGCCCTCAGAGGTCAGATCGCAAAATGGTTGTTGATATCTAGGGTGATGACAGACAGACAGACAGACAGACAAAACGGGGACAATAGAGCATTTTCGAAAAAAAAAAATTACATGTTCAAAATTGTTTTAAAATGTTATATAATGATATATATTGGTAAAAATTCTTTTTTTTAAATTAACTCTCACTAGAATTCCTGAAGAAATAAAATGAGGCGATTGAATCAATAATATAAATGAAATTGCTGAATCTAATTGGAATTGTATAAAGTACCAAAATAGTATTACTAAATAAGTCTGTTACATTTAATGTCTCTTATGTAATCCAGATGTTGAATACGTGAACTGCATTTAATAATAAAACAAACAAAAAATTACACTAATTGCCGTTGGCGTCTGTTGTTGATTTGATTTATTTCCACGGTTTAAACAGATTATGAAATTTGAGAGGACATAAACAGTAATACATGGATTTGGTGAAGTTAATTTTGGCGTGTCACTGTCGTTCTTTACGTCATACTTGTACGAAATCAATTAGGAAAAAAATTAAATGAAGGAAAGCAAACAATGAAACAGAAAGAAATATATTTTAAATGAAGGGAATCAAACAAAGAAACAGAAAGAAATATATTTTAAATGAAGGGAATCAAACAAAGAAACAGAAAAAAATATATTTTAAATGAAGGGAATCAAACAAAGAAACAGAAAGAAATATATTTTAAATGAAGGGAAGCAAACAAACAAACAGAAAGAAATATATTTTAAATGAAGGAATTCTGGAGATTGAACGACAGAAAACATGAACAAGAAATAAGTATTAAATGAAGGGAATCAGGAATTTGAACAGACAGAAATATGTATTAAAAAGTAAAAACCTGCTTACCGTAGTTATCGTAGATTGCAAACAACAGTAAGATGAAATGTTATAGAGGTATATCGGCCTATTCCATATTACACGATTTGAATGAACAATCTGCTTGACCACAACTAGCTCAATATACTAATAATAAACTCTCAAATGTGCTCATTAATTATAGATACTACAGTATTGATTTGATTCAATAGTAGTTAGTTTATTTTATGTATTCATTTGCAGCCAATGTTAAAAATTAGTTTAAATTTTTGTTCAGTGAATTATTTTCATGAGGATATAAATCAGATTACAATTTGTTCATTAAAATGAGAGGGAAAGCAAATCATTGGTGGCCATTGGGAAACAAGCTTTGATAGGGGCGTGTGAAGAATTAGTAGATTTTGATATGGAGCGTGGGAAAAATCATAATTTGATTGGGGCGTGGGAAGAAATATCATAATTTGATTGGAGCGTGGGAAAAAATATCATAATTTAATTGGGGCGTGGGAAGAAATATCATGATTTGATTGGGGCGTTGGAAGAAATATCATAGTTTGATTGGGGCGTGGAAAGAAATATCATAGTTTAATTGGGGCGTGGGAAGAAATATCAAAGTTTGATTGGGGCGTGGGAAGAAATATCGTAGTTTGATTGGGGCGTGGGAAGAAATATAATGATTTGATTCGGGCGTGGGAAGAAATATCATAATTTGATTGGGGCGTGGGAAGAAATATCATAGTTTGATTGGGGCGTAGGAAGAAATATCATAGTTTCATTGGGGCGTGGGAAGAAATATCATAGTTTGATTGGGGCGTGGGAAGAAATATCATAATTTAATTGGGGCGTGGGAAGAAATATCATAATTTGATTGGGGCGTGGGAAGAAATATCATAGTTTGATTGGGGCGTAGGAAGAAATATCATAGTTTGATTGGGGCGTGGGAAGAAATATCATAGTTTGATTGGGGCGTGGGAAGAAATATCATGATTTGATTGGGGCGTGGGAAGAAATACCATAGTTTGATTGGGGCGTAGGAAGAAATATCATAGTTTGATTAAGGCGTGGGAAGAAATATTAAAATTTAATTGGGGCGTGGGAAGAAATATCATAATTTGATTGGGGCGTGGGAATAAATATCATAATTTGATTGGGGCGTGGGAAGAAATATCATAGTTTGATTGGGGCGTGGGAAGAAATATCATAGTTTGATTGGGGCGTGGGAAGAAATATCATAGTTTGTTTGGGGCGTGGGAAGAAATATCATAATTTGATTGGGGCGTGGGAAGAAATATCGTAGTTTGATTGGGGCGTGGGAAGAAATATCATAATTTGATTGGGGCGTGGGAAGAAATATCATGATTTTATTGGGGCGTGGGAAGAAATATCATAGTTTGATTAGGGCGTGGGAAGAAATATCGTAATTTGATTGGGGCGTGTGAAGAAATATCGTAATTTGATTGGAGCGTGGGAAGAAATATCGTAGTTTGATTGGGGCGTGGGAAGAAATATCAAAGTTTGATTGGGGCGTGGGAAGAAATATCATAATTTGATTGGGGCGTGGGAGAAATATCATAATTTGATTGGGGCGTGGGAGAAATATCAGAATTTGATTGGGGCGTGGGAAGAAATATCGTAATTTGATTGGGGCATGGGAAGAAATATCGTTATTTGATTGGGGCGTGGGAAGAAATATCATAGTTTGATTGGGGCGTGGGAAGAAATATCATAATTTGATTGGGGCGTGGGAAGAAATATCATAATTTGATTGGGGCGTGGGAAGAAATATCATAATTTGATTGGCGCGTGGGAAGAAATATCATAGTTTGATTGGGGCGTGGAAAGAAATATCGTAATTTGATTGGGGCGTGGGGAGAAATATTTTAATTTGATTGGGGCGTAGGTAGAAATATCGTAATTTGATTAGGGCGTGGGAAGAAATATTGTAATTTGATTGGGGCGTGGGAAGAAATATCATAGTTTGATTGGGGCGTGGGAAGAAATATCATAGTTTGATTGGGGCGTGGGAAGAAATATTGTAATTTTATTGGGGCGTGGGAAGAAATATCGTAATTTGATTGGGGCGTGGGAAGAAATATCATAATTTGATTGGGGCGTGGGAAGAAATATCATAATTTGATTGGGGCGTGGGAAGAAATATCATAGTTTGATTGGGGCGTGGGAAGAAATATCGTAATTTGATTGGGGCGTGGGGAGAAATATTGTAATTTTATTGGGGCGTGGGAAGAAATATCGTAATTTGATTGGGGCGTGGGAAGAAATATCATAATTTGATTGGGGCGTGGGAAGACATATCATAATTTGATTGGGGCGTGGGAAGAAATATCATAGTTTGATTGGGTTGTGGGAAGAAATATCATAGTTTGATTCGGGCGTGGGAAGAAATATCATAATTTGATTGGGGCGTGGGAAGAAATATCATAGTTTGATTGGGGCGTGGGAAGAAATATCATAATTTGATTTGGGCGTGGGAAGAAATATTTTAATTTTATTGGGGCGTGGGAAGAAATATCAAAATTTGATTGGGGCGTGGGAAGAAACATCGTAATTTGATTGGGGCGTGGGTAGAAATATCGTAATTTGATTGGGGCGTGGGAAGAAATATCGTAATTTGATTGGGGCGTGGGAAGAAATATCATAATTTGATTGTGGCGTGCGAAGAAATATCTTAATTTGATTGGGGCGTTGGAAGAAATATCATAATTTGATTGGGGCGTGGGAAGAAATATCATAGTTTGATTGGGGCGTGGGAAGAAATATCATAATTTGATTGGGGCGTGGGAAGAAATATCATAGTTTGATTGGGGCGTGGGAAGAAATATCATAGTTTAATTGGGGCGTGGGAAGAAATATCATAGTTTGATTGGGGCGTGGGAAAAAATATCATAGTTTGTTTGGGGCGTGGGAAGAAATATCATAATTTGATTGGGGCGTGGGAAGAAATATCGTAGTTTGATTGGGGCGTGGGAAGAAATATCATAATTTGATTGGGGCGTGGGAAGAAATATCATGATTTTATTGGGGCGTGGGAAGAAATATCATAGTTTGATTGGGGCGTGGGAAGAAATATCGTAATTTGATTGGGGCGTGTGAAGAAATATCGTAATTTGATTGGAGCGTGGGAAGAAATATCGTAGTTTGATTGGGGCGTGGGAAGAAATATCATAATTTGATTGGGGCGTGGGAAGAAATATCATAATTTGATTGGGGCGTAGGAAGAAATATCAGAATTTGATTGGGGCGTGGGAAGAAATATCATAGTTTGATTGGGGCGTGGGAAGAAATATCATAGTTTGATTGGGGCGTGTGAAGAAATATCGTAATTTGATTGGAGCGTGGGAAGAAATATCGTAGTTTGATTGGGGCGTGGGAAGAAATATCATAATTTGATTGGGGCGTGGGAAGAAATATCATAATTTGATTGGGGCGTAGGAAGAAATATCAGAATTTGATTGGGGCGTGGGAAGAAATATCATAATTTGATTGGGGCGTGGGAAGAAATATCATAGTTTGATTGGGGCGTAGGAAGAAATATCATAGTTTGATTGGGGCGTGAAAAGAAATATCATAGTTTGATTGGGGCGTGAGAAGAAATATCAAAATTTAATTGGGGCGTGGGAAGAAATATCATAGTTTAATTGGGGCGTGGGAAGAAATATCATAATTTGATTGGGGCGTGGGAAGAAATATCATAGTTTGATTGGGGCGTGGGAAGAAATATCATTGATTAGGGCGTGGGAAGAAATATCGTAATTTGATTGGGGCGTGTGAAGAAATATCGTAATTTGATTGTAGCGTTTGAAGAAATATCGTAGTTTGATTGGGCCGTAGGAAGAAATATCATAGTTTCATTGGGGCGTGGGAAGAAATATCATAATTTGATTGGGGCGTGGGAAGAAATATTATAGTTTGATTGCGGCGTGGGAAGAAATATCATAATTTGATTGGGGCGTGGGAAGAAATATCATAATTTGATTGGGGCGTGGGAAGAAATATCATAGTTTGATTGGGGCGTGGGAAGAAATATCATAGTTTGATTGGGGCGTGGGAAGAAATATCATAGTTTGATTGGGGCGTGGGAAGAAATATCATGATTTGATTGGGGCGTGGGAAGAAATATCATAGTTTGATTGGGGCGTAGGAAGAAATATCATAGTTTGATTGGGGCGTGAGAAGAAATATCAAAATTTAATTGGGGCGTGGGAAGAAATATCATAATTTGATTGGGGCGTGGGAAGAAATATCATAATTTGATTGGGGCGTGGGAAGAAATATCATAGTTTGATTGGGGCGTGGGAAGAAATATCATAGTTTGATTGGGGCGTGGGAAGAAATATCATATTTTGTTTGGGGCGTGGGAAGAAATATCGTAGTTTGATTGGGGCGTGGGAAGAAATATCTTAATTTGATTGGGGCTTGGGAAGAAATATCATGATTTTATTGGGGCGTGGGAAGAAATATCATAGTTTGATTGGGGCGTGGGAAGAAATATCATAGTTTGTTTGGGGCGTGGGAAGAAATATCATAATTTGATTGGGGCGTGGGAAGAAATATCGTAGTTTATTGGGGCGTGGGAAGAAATATCATAGTTTGATTGGGGCGTGGGAAGAAATATCATGATTTTATTGGGGCGTGGGAAGAAATATCATAGTTTGATTAGGGCGTGGGAAGAAATATCGTAATTTGATTGGGGCGTGGGAAGAAATTTCATAGTTTGATTGGGGCGTGGGAAGAAATATCATAGTTTGATTGGGGCGTGGGAAGAAATATCGTAATTTGATTAGGGCGTGGGAAGAAATATTTTAATTTTATTGGGGCATGGGAAGAAATATCAAAATTTGATTGGGGCGTGGGAAGAAATATCGTAATTTGATTGGGGTGTGGGAAGAAATATCGTAATTTGATTGGGGCGTGGGAAGAAATATTGTAATTTGATTGGGGCGTAGGAAGAAATATCGTAATTTGATTAGGGCGTGGGAAGAAATTTTGTAATTTGATTGGGCGTGGGAAGAAATATCATAGTTTGAATGGGGCGTGGGAAGAAATATCACAGTTTGATTGGGGCGTGGGAAGAAATATTGTAATTTTATTGGGGCGTGGGAAGAAATATCGTAATTAGATTGGGGCGAGGGAAGAAATATCATAATTTGATTGGGGCGTGGGAAGAAATATCATGATTTGATTGAGGCGTGGGAAGAAATATCATAGTTTGATTGGGGCGTAGGAAGAAATATTATAGTTTGATTGGGGAGTGAGAAGAAATATCAAAATTTAATTGGGGCGTGGGAAGAAATATTATAGTTTAATTGGGGCGTGGGAAGAAATATCATGATTTTATTGGGGCGTGGGAAGAAATATCATAATTTGATTGGGGCGTGGGAAGAAATATCATTGATTAGGGCGTGGGAAGAAATATCGTAATTTGATTGGGGCGTGTGAATAAATATCGTAATTTGATTGTAGCGTTTGAAGAAATATCGTAGTTTGATTGGGGCGTAGGAAGAAATATCATAGTTTCATTGGGGCGTGGGAAGAAATATCATAATTTGATTGGGGCGTGGGAAGAAATATTATAGTTTGATTGCGGCGTGGGAAGAAATATCATAATTTGATTGGGGCGTGGGAAGAAATATCATAATTTGATTGGGGCGTGGGAAGAAATATCATAGTTTGATTGGGGCGTAGGAAGAAATATCATGGTTTGATTGGGGCGTGGGAAGAAATATCGTAGTTTGTTTGGGGCGTGGGAAGAAATATCATAATTTGATTGGGGCGTGGGAAGAAATATCGTAGTTTGATTGGGGCGTGGGAAGAAATATCATAATTTGATTGGGGCGTGGGAAGAAATATCATGATTTTATTGGGGCGTGGGAAGAAATATCATAGTTTGATTAGGGCGTGGGAAGAAATATCGTAATTTGATTGGGGCGTGGGAAGAAATTTCATAGTTTGATTGGGGCGTGGGAAGAAATATCATAGTTTGATTGGGGCGTCGGAAGAAATATCGTAATTTGATTGGGGCGTGGGAAGAAATATTTTAATTTTATTGGGGCATGGGAAGAAATATCAAAATTTGATTGGGGCGTGGGAAGAAATATCGTAATTTGATTGGGGCGTGGGAAGAAATATCGTAATTTGATTGGGGCGTGGGAAGAAATATCGTAATTTGATTGGGGCGTGGGAAGAAATATCATAATTTGATTGTGGCGTGGGAAGAAATATCATAATTTGATTGGGGCGTGGGAAGAAATATCATAATTTGATTGGGGCGTGGGAAGAAATATCATAGTTTGATTGGGGCGTGGGAAGAAATATCATAGTTTGTTTGGGGCGTGGGAAGAAATATCATAATTTGATTGGGGCGTGGGAAGAAATATCGTAGTTTGATTTTGGCGGGGGAAGAAATATCATAATTTATTGGGGCGTGGGAAGAAATATCATGATTTTATTGGGGCGTGGGAAGAAATATCATAATTTGATTGGGGCGTGGGAAGAAATATCGTAGTTTGATTGGGGCGTGGGAAGAAATATCATAATTTGATTGGGGCGTGGGAAGAAATATCATGATTTTATTGGGGCGTGGGAAGAAATATCATAGTTTGATTGGGGCGTGGGAAGAAATATCGTAATTTGATTGGGGCGTGGGAAGAAATATCGTAATTTGATTGGAGCGTGGGAAGAAATATCGTAGTTTGATTGGGGCGTGGGAAGAAATATCATAATTTGACTGGGGCGTGGGAAGAAATATCATAATTTGATTGGGGCGTGGGAGAAATATCAGAATTTGATTGGGGCGTGGGAAGAAATATCATAATTTGATTAGGGCGTGGGAGAAATATCAGAATTTGATTGGGGCGTGGGAAAAAATATCGTAATTTGATTGGGGCATGGGAAGAAATATCGTTATTTGATTGGGGCGTGGGAAGAAATATCATAGTTTGATTGGGGCGTGGGAAGAAATATCATAATTTGATTGGGGCGTGGGAAGAAATATCATGATTTTATTGGGGCGTGGGAAGAAATATCATAATTTGATTGGGGCGTGGGAAGAAATATCGTAGTTTGATTGGGGCGTGGGAAGAAATATCATAATTTGATTGGGGCGTGGGAAGAAATATCATGATTTTATTGGGGCGTGGGAAGAAATATCATAGTTTGATTGGGGCGTGGGAAGAAATATCGTAATTTGATTGGGGCGTGGGAAGAAATATCGTAATTTGATTGGAGCGTGGGAAGAAATATCGTAGTTTGATTGGGGCGTGGGAAGAAATATCATAATTTGACTGGGGCGTGGGAAGAAATATCATAATTTGATTGGGGCGTGGGAGAAATATCAGAATTTGATTGGGGCGTGGGAAGAAATATCATAATTTGATTAGGGCGTGGGAGAAATATCAGAATTTGATTGGGGCGTGGGAAAAAATATCGTAATTTGATTGGGGCATGGGAAGAAATATCGTTATTTGATTGGGGCGTGGGAAGAAATATCATAGTTTGATTGGGGCGTGGGAAGAAATATCATAATTTGATTGGGGCGTGGGAAGAAATATCATAATTTGATTGGGGCGTGGGAAGAAATATCATAATTTGATTGGGGCGTGGGAAGAAATATCATAGTTTGATTGGGGCGTGGGAAGAAATTTCATAATTTGATTGGGGCGTGGGAAGAAATATCAAAATTTGATTGGGGCGTGGGAAGAAATATCATAATTTGATTGGGGCTTGGGAAGAAATATCATAATTTGATTGGGGCGTGGGAGGAAATATCAGAGTTTGATTGGGGCGTGGGAAGAAGTATCATAATTTGATTGGGGCGTGGGAAGAAATATCATAGTTTGATTTGGGCGTGGGAAGAAATATCATAATTTGATTGGGGCGTGGGAGAAATATCAGAATTTGATTGGGGCGTGGGAAGAAATATCGTAATTTGATTGGGGCGTGGGAAGAAATATCATAATCTGATTGGGGCGTGGGAAGACATATCATAATTTGATTGGGGCGTGGGAAGAAATATCATAGTTTGATTGGGGCGTGGGAAGAAATATCGTAATTTGATTGGGGCGTGGGGAGAAATATTGTAATTTTATTGGGGCGTGGGAAGAAATATCGTAATTTGATTGGGGCGTGGGAAGAAATATCATAATTTGATTGGGGCGTGGGAAGACATATCATAATTTTATTGGGGCGTGGGAAGAAATATCATAGTTTGATTGGGTTGTGGGAAGAAATATCATAGTTTGATTCGGGCGTGGGAAGAAATATCATAATTTGATTGGGGCGTGGGAAGAAATATCATAGTTTGATTGGGGCGTGGGAAGAAATATCATAATTTGATTTGGGCGTGGGAAGAAATATTTTAATTTTATTGGGGCGTGGGAAGAAATATCAAAATTTGATTGGGGCGTGGGAAGAAACATCGTAATTTGATTGGGGCGTGGGTAGAAATATCGTATTTTGATTGGGGCGTGGGAAGAAATATCGTAATTTGATTGGGGCGTGGGAAGAAATATCATAATTTGATTGTGGCGTGCGAAGAAATATCTTAATTTGATTGGGGCGTTGGAAGAAATATCATAATTTGATTGGGGCGTGGGAAGAAATATCATAGTTTGATTGGGGCGTGGGAAGAAATATCATAGTTTAATTGGGGCGTGGGAAGAAATATCATAGTTTGATTGGGGCGTGGGAAAAAATATCATAGTTTGTTTGGGGCGTGGGAAGAAATATCATAATTTGATTGGGGCGTGGGAAGAAATATCGTAGTTTGATTGGGGCGTGGGAAGAAATATCATAATTTGATTGGGGCGTGGGAAGAAATATCATGATTTTATTGGGGCGTGGGAAGAAATATCATAGTTTGATTGGGGCGTGGGAAGAAATATCGTAATTTGATTGGGGCGTGTGAAGAAATATCGTAATTTGATTGGAGCGTGGGAAGAAATATCGTAGTTTGATTGGGGCGTGGGAAGAAATATCATAATTTGATTGGGGCGTGGGAAGAAATATCATAATTTGATTGGGGCGTAGGAAGAAATATCAGAATTTGATTGGGGCGTGGGAAGAAATATCATAGTTTGATTGGGGCGTGGGAAGAAATATCATAGTTTGATTGGGGCGTGTGAAGAAATATCGTAATTTGATTGGAGCGTGGGAAGAAATATCGTAGTTTGATTGGGGCGTGGGAAGAAATATCATAATTTGATTGGGGCGTGGGAAGAAATATCATAATTTGATTGGGGCGTAGGAAGAAATATCAGAATTTGATTGGGGCGTGGGAAGAAATATCATAATTTGATTGGGGCGTGGGAAGAAATATCATAGTTTGATTGGGGCGTAGGAAGAAATATCATAGTTTGATTGGGGAGTGGGAAGAAATATCATAGTTTGATTGGGGCGTGAGAAGAAATATCAAAATTTAATTGGGGCGTGGGAAGAAATATCATAGTTTAATTGGGGCGTGGGAAGAAATATCATAATTTGATTGGGGCGTGGGAAGAAATATCATAGTTTGATTGGGGCGTGGGAAGAAATATCATTGATTAGGGCGTGGGAAGAAATATCGTAATTTGATTGGGGCGTGTGAAGAAATATCGTAATTTGATTGTAGCGTTTGAAGAAATATCGTAGTTTGATTGGGCCGTAGGAAGAAATATCATAGTTTCATTGGGGCGTGGGAAGAAATATCATAGTTTGATTGGGGCGTGGGAAGAAATATCATAGTTTGTTTGGGGCGTGGAAAGAAATATCATAATTTGATTGGGGCGTGGGAAGAAATATCGTAGTTTATTGGGGCGTGGGAAGAAATATCATAGTTTGATTGGGCGTGGAAAGAAATATCATGATTTTATTGGGGCGTGGGAAGAAATATCATAGTTTGATTAGGGCGTGGGAAGAAATATCGTAATTTGATTGGGGCGTGGGAAGAAATTTCATAGTTTGATTGGGGCGTGGGAAGAAATATCATAGTTTGATTGGGGCGTGAGAAGAAATATCAAAATTTAATTGGGGCGTGGGAAGAAATATCATAGTTTAATTGGGGCGTGGGAAGAAATATCATAATTTGATTGGGGCGTGGGAAGAAATATCATAGTTTGATTGGGGCGTGGGAAGAAATATCATTGATTAGGGCGTGGGAAGAAATATCATATTTTGTTTGGGGCGTGGGAAGAAATATCGTAGTTTGATTGGGGCGTGGGAAGAAATATCTTAATTTGATTGGGGCGTGGGAAGAAATATCATGATTTTATTGGGGCGTGGGAAGAAATATCATAGTTTGATTGGGGCGTGGGAAGAAATATCATAGTTTGTTTGGGGCGTGGGAAGAAATATCATAATTTGATTGGGGCGTGGGAAGAAATATCGTAGTTTATTGGGGCGTGGGAAGAAATATCATAGTTTGATTGGGGCGTGGGAAGAAATATCATGATTTTATTGGGGCGTGGGAAGAAATATCATAGTTTGATTAGGGCGTGGGAAGAAATATCGTAATTTGATTGGGGCGTGGGAAGAAATTTCATAGTTTGATTGGGGCGTGGGAAGAAATATCATAGTTTGATTGGGGCGTGGGAAGAAATATCGTAATTTGATTAGGGCGTGGGAAGAAATATTTTAATTTTATTGGGGCATGGGAAGAAATATCAAAATTTGATTGGGGCGTGGGAAGAAATATCGTAATTTGATTGGGGTGTGGGAAGAAATATCGTAATTTGATTGGGGCGTGGGAAGAAATATTGTAATTTGATTGGGGCGTAGGAAGAAATATCGTAATTTGATTAGGGCGTGGGGAAGAAATTTTGTAATTTGATTGGGCGTGGGAAGAAATATCATAGTTTGAATGGGGCGTGGGAAGAAATATCACAGTTTGATTGGGGCGTGGGAAGAAATATTGTAATTTTATTGGGGCGTGGGAAGAAATATCGTAATTAGATTGGGGCGAGGGAAGAAATATCATAATTTGATTGGGGCGTGGGAAGAAATATCATGATTTGATTGAGGCGTGGGAAGAAATATCATAGTTTGATTGGGGCGTAGGAAGAAATATTATAGTTTGATTGGGGAGTGAGAAGAAATATCAAAATTTAATTGGGGCGTGGGAAGAAATATTATAGTTTAATTGGGGCGTGGGAAGAAATATCATGATTTTATTGGGGCGTGGGAAGAAATATCATAATTTGATTGGGGCGTGGGAAGAAATATCATTGATTAGGGCGTGGGAAGAAATATCGTAATTTGATTGGGGCGTGTGAATAAATATCGTAATTTGATTGTAGCGTTTGAAGAAATATCGTAGTTTGATTGGGGCGTAGGAAGAAATGTCATAGTTTCATTGGGGCGTGGGAAGAAATATCATAATTTGATTGGGGCGTGGGAAGAAATATTATAGTTTGATTGCGGCGTGGGAAGAAATATCATAATTTGATTGGGGCGTGGGAAGAAATATCATAATTTGATTGGGGCGTGGGAAGAAATATCATAGTTTGATTGGGGCGTAGGAAGAAATATCATGGTTTGATTGGGGCGTGGGAAGAAATATCATAGTTTGTTTGGGGCGTGGGAAGAAATATCATAATTTGATTGGGGCGTGGGAAGAAATATCGTAGTTTGATTGGGGCGTGGGAAGAAATATCATAATTTGATTGGGGCGTGGGAAGAAATATCATTATTTTATTGGGGCGTGGGAAGAAATATCATAGTTTGATTAGGGCGTGGGAAGAAATATCGTAATTTGATTGGGGCGTGGGAAGAAATTTCATAGTTTGATTGGGGCGTGGGAAGAAATATCATAGTTTGATTGGGGCGTGGGAAGAAATATCGTAATTTGATTGGGGCGTGGGAAGAAATATTTTAATTTTATTGGGGCATGGGAAGAAATATCAAAATTTGATTGGGGCGTGGGAAGAAATATCGTAATTTGATTGGGGCGTGGGAAGAAATATCGTAATTTGATTGGGGCGTGGGAAGAAATATCGTAATTTGATTGGGGCGTGGGAAGAAATATCATAATTTGATTGTGGCGTGGGAAGAAATATCATAATTTGATTGGGGCGTGGGAAGAAATATCATAATTTGATTGGGGCGTGGGAAGAAATATCATAGTTTGATTGGGGCGTGGGAAGAAATATCATAGTTTGTTTGGGGCGTGGGAAGAAATATCATAATTTGATTGGGGCGTGGGAAGAAATATCGTAGTTTGATTTTGGCGGGGGAAGAAATATCATAATTTATTGGGGCGTGGGAAGAAATATCATGATTTTATTGGGGCGTGGGAAGAAATATCATAATTTGATTGGGGCGTGGGAAGAAATATCGTAGTTTGGATTGGGGCGTGGGAAGAAATATCATAATTTGATTGGGGCGTGGGAAGAAATATCATGATTTTATTGGGGCGTGGGAAGAAATATCATAGTTTGATTGGGGCGTGGGAAGAAATATCGTAATTTGATTGGGGCGTGGGAAGAAATATCGTAATTTGATTGGAGCGTGGGAAGAAATATCCTAGTTTGATTGGGGCGTGGGAAGAAATATCATAATTTGACTGGGGCGTGGGAAGAAATATCATAATTTGATTGGGGCGTGGGAGAAATATCATAATTTGATTGGGGCGTGGGAAGAAATATCATAATTTGATTAGGGCGTGGGAGAAATATCAGAATTTGATTGGGGCGTGGGAAAAAATATCGTAATTTGATTGGGGCATGGGAAGAAATATCGTTATTTGATTGGGGCGTGGGAAGAAATATCATAGTTTGATTGGGGCGTGGGAAGAAATATCATAATTTGATTGGGGCGTGGGAAGAAATATCATAATTTGATTGGGGCGTGGGAAGAAATATCATAATTTGATTGGGGCGTGGGAAGAAATATCATAGTTTGATTGGGGCGTGGGAAGAAATTTCATAATTTGATTGGGGCGTGGGAAGAAATATCAAAATTTGATTGGGGCGTGGGAAGAAATATCATAATTTGATTGGGGCTTGGGAAGAAATATCATAATTTGATTGGGGCGTGGGAGGAAATATCAGAGTTTGATTGGGGCGTGGGAAGAAGTATCATAATTTGATTGGGGCGTGGGAAGAAATATCATAGTTTGATTTGGGCGTGGGAAGAAATATCATAATTTGATTGGGGCGTGGGAGAAATATCAGAATTTGATTGGGGCGTGGGAAGAAATATCGTAATTTGATTGGGGCGTGGGAAGAAATATCATAATCTGATTGGGGCGTGCGAAGAAATATCATAATTTGATTGGGTTGTGGGAAGAAATATCATAGTTTGATTGGGGCGTGGGAAGAAATATCATAATTTGATTGGGGCGTGGGAAGAAATATCATAATTTGATTGGGGCGTGGGAAGAAATATCATAGTTTGATTTGGGCGTGGGAAGAAATATCAGAGTTTGATTCGGGCGTGGGAAGAAATATCATAATTTGATTTGGGCGTGGGAAGAAATATCATAGTTTGATTGGGGCGTGGGAAGAAATATCATAATTTGATTGGGGCGTGGGAAGAAATATCAGAGTTTGATTGGGGCGTGGGAAGAAATATCATAATTTGATTGGGGCGTGGGAAGAAATATTATAATTTTATTGAGGCGTGGGAAGAAATATTATAATTTGATTGGGTTTTGGGAAGAAATATCATAATTTGATTGGGGCGTGGGAAGAAATATCATAATTTTATTGGGTTTTGTGAAGAAATATCATAGTTTTATTGGGCGTGGGAAGAAATATCATAATTTGATTGGGGCGTGGGAAGAAATAGCATAATTTGATTGGGTTGTGGGAAGAAATATCGTTATTTGATTGGTATGTGGGAAGAAATATCATAGTTTGACTGGGTTGTGGGAAGAAATATTAGATTCTGGTGAGGGCGGGTTAAAGTTAAAACTAAACGAGACCGTGAATTAATTAATAAAGTTTTCAATAATGTTTACAAGAATGTTCTTGGTCTAAAGTACTTCTTTGAATGGGAATTATTCTTTTGTAACTGATAAGATTTTCACAAGATTTAAAATACCAAACAAAAATCACAGCAAACGAAAAATGGATACTTTTCTTTCGCTAACAATAGATGTTTCTATTAATACAGAAGATCATTAAGTTATGTCAGAGATTTTAGAGTGAGCAGTTGAAATAGTTTACATTAACTGCGATCAACTCACATTATTTTGTTGTATTGATGTAGAAAGGCAGTGTCTCCCAAAGTGTGGTACGCATACTCCTGAGGTTCCCGAAGAGTTCGGTGGGGGTACGCACTGAGGGGAAATCCGAACCGTAAAAGGAAGATGGACGTTTGGGAAAAAACTTATCTCACTTTTTCGCAGCGAATATCGGGCACGGATAAACAAAATGAAAGTATTGATAACTTCTGAAAGATGTGCATTTCGATATCATTAATCATAATTTCTCAATTGTAGAACTTCGCGGAAACTTAATGTACCAAACATTGTTGCAAATGAAAAATTAATAACACAAGAAATTGCAGGGAAGGTGTCAAGGTGAAGAAATAGAGAGAAGAAGAAAAGGCGATGGGACTGCACCATTGAAACTATGTGTATGAGTGTGTATGTGTGTGTGGATGTGTGTGTGGATGTGTGTGTATGTGTGTGTATGTGTGTGTATGTGTGTGTGTGGATGTGTGTGTGAATGTGTGTGGATGTGTGTGTATGTGTGTGTGTGTGGATGTGTGTGGATGTGTGTATGTGTGTCAGGATGTGTGTGTATGTGTGTCATGATGTGTGTGTATGTATGTGTGTGTATGTGTGTGGATTTGTGTGGATGTGTGTCAGGATGTGTGTGGATGTATGTGTGTGTATGTGTGTGGATGTGTGTGGATGTGTGTCAGGATGTGTGTGGATGTGTGTGTATGTAAGTGTGGATGTGTGTGGATGTGTGTATGGATGTGTGTGGAAATGTGTGTATGTGTATGTGTGGATGTGTGTATGTGTGTATGTGTGTGTGGATGTGTGGATGTGTGTGTGGATGTGTGTGGATGTGTGTGTGCGGATGTGTGTGGATGTGTGTGTGGATGTGTGTGGATGTGTGTGGATTTGTGTGGATGTGTGTGGATGTGTGTCAGGATGTGTGTGTATGTATTTGTGTGGATGTGTGTGGATGTGTGTGGATGTGTGTCAGGATGTGTGTGGATGTGTGTCAGGATGTGTGTGGATGTGTGTGTATGTGTGTGGATATGTGTGTATGTGTGTATCTGTGTGGATGTGTTTGTATGTGTGTCAGGATGTGTGTATGTATGTGTGTGTGTGGATGTGTGTATGTGTACATGTAATCTGCATCCCTAACATTCAATTCATACTACATGTAATCTGCATCCCTAACATTTAATTCATACTACAAGTAATCTGCATCCCTAACATTTAATTCATACTACATGTAATGTGCATCCCTAACATTCAATTCATACTACATGTAATCTGCATCCCTAACATTCAATTCATACTACATGTAATCTCAATATCTAACATTCAATTCATACTACATGTAATCTGCATCCCTAACATTCAATTCATACTACATGTAATTTGCATCCTTTACATTCAATTCATACTACATGTAATCTGCATCCCTAACATTCAATTCATAATACATGTAATCTGCATCCCTAACATTCAATTCATACTACATGTAATCTGCATTCCTAACATTCAATTCATACTACATGTAATCTGCATTCCTAACATTCAATTCATACTACATGTAATCTGCATCCCTAACATTCGATTCATACTACATGTAATCTGCATCCTTAACATTCAAAATAGCACATCACTGGCTGAAATATGGAAAACACTTAAACCAAAAGAAAGCTGTGATTTTAGAAACAATCAACAGACATGAAATAATGAAGTCAATGAGAGTTTAACCAACTTCAATTCCGATAGAGCCTGCTCAAAGCAAAACAAAGGCAACAAGCAAGTGCGACACGGAATATTTTCAATAACAAATTATAATCTTCGTCAGACGTGTTGCTATTAATTGTAAAATGTATTGGAGACTATTGGCGGATGTGTGTGTGTATGTGTGTGTATGTGTGTGTGTGGATGTGTGTAGATGTGTGTGGATGTGTGTATGTGTGTCAGGATGTGTGTGGATGTGTGTATGTGTGTGGATGTGTGTGTATCTGTGTGGATGTGTTTGTATGTGTGTCAGGATGTGTGTGTATGTATGTGTGTGTGTGGATGTGTGTATGTGTTCATGTAATCTGCATCCCTAACATTCAATTCATACTACATGTAATCTGCATCCCTAACATTCAATTCATACTACATGTAATGTGCTCCCTAACATTCAATTCATACTACATGTAATGTGCATCCCTAACATTCAATTCATATTACATGTAATCTGCATCCCTAACATTCAATTCATACTATATGTAATCTGCATCCCTAACATTCAATTCCTACTACATGTAATCTGCATCCTTAACATTCAATTCATACTACAAGTAATCTGCATCCCTAACATTCAATTCATAATACATGTAATCTGCATCCCTAACATTCAATTCATACTACATGTAATCTGCATCCCTAACATTCAATTCATTCTACATGTAATCTGCATTCCTAACATTCAATTCATACTACATTAAATCTGCATCCTTAACATTCAAAATAGCACATCACTGGCTGAAATATGGAAAAAACTTTAACCAAAAGAAAGCTGTGATTTTAGAAACAATCAACAAACATGAAATAATGAAGTCAATGAGAGTTTAACCAACTTCAATTCCGATAGAACCTGCTCAAGCAAGACAAAGGGATTAAGCAAGTGCGACACGGAATATTTTCAATAACAAATTATAATCTTCGTCAGACGTGTTGCTATTAATTGTAAAATGTATTGGAGACTATTGGCGAAACTGTAATTAAGCCTGCAGCAAAGATAAATGGCAGAAGTAAAAGTAGAGATAGGGCAAAACTAACTTTTCACCTCGTTCCATTCTCAAATAACACACGTCATCAGTCGTTCCACTCTCAAATAATACACGTCATCAGTCGTTCCATTCTCAAATAATACACGTCATCAGTCGTTCCATTCTCAAATAATACACGTCATCAGTCGTTCCATTCTCAAATAACACACGTCATTAGTCGTTCTATTCTCAAATAACACACGTCATCAGTCGTTCCATTCTCAAATAACACACGTCATCAGTCGTTCCATTCTCAAATAACACACGTCATCAGTCGTTCCATTCTCAAATAATACACTTCATCAGTCGTTCCATTTTCAAATAACACACGTCATCAGTCGTTCCATTCTCAAATAATACAGTTCATCAGTGAATCATCGATAGGTCTAATAATGTAATAATGAATCAACTTTCTGATATTTATCAAAGTTGTTTTTTTTTTTTTGACTTACAATTCGATGAATCACATTTGTTTCAAATCTCATCGTATGTCGCAGGGATGTGTGACAGCGCACCAAATGGATTATGATATTGAACGGAAGTTAGAAAAATAGTGACGCACGGACGGTTGTTTTAGAAAAGGGATAGATTGTTTTTCATACCCCTTATTATTGTTGTTATTTATATTGTGATATGGTGTTTGCAATATACGAAAAAGATAAAGAGATTTCTAACGACTTTTTTAATTTTGCCAGCCTCATCAGGTCAAACATTAGGAGAAGATATCTGAAATACCATGAATACATTGATGCCAAGGAACAAAAAGTATAATCGGAAAAAAAGTGAGAACTTATGTAGGAACTTAGAATGTTGCAATAGTGTCATGCACACATATCGTTGTATACAGAGAGAGACTTTGACAACAGAATGTCACACTAGTGTCATCCACACATATTGTTGTATACAGAGAGAGACTTTGACAACAAGTAAGGTTACGTGGATCTAAAGAAAGTTCTGGATGAAAATGTAAAAATCAATAGATACAGTAATGGTATCTGTCTTCTGAACGCACTTGTTTCTGAACTGCGTGAAGATAATGTAAGTAGTCGTACTCACCTTCTGTTTCATGCAATGTTCGTTGGCAATCTCGATGATAAATTCTAAACCGATTATTGGAACTTGTATGAACTTTACGTTTTTCTTAGCAATAGATTTGAGCTGAGAAACTTTGAACATGTCTCGAAATGACACTGTAAATTGTCATACTTGGAGAATATATTTTGTGTTTCAATTCTCAGCTTACCGTTGCTAGGCCAAGAAATTTCATTTTTTCACTGTTTATTCAACGTTCGGACGTAGGGGATTTTTAGATTTAAAAATGGGATATGTGTATATCAAAAGTTTGGGCAACATTGTAGTAGAGCAATCAGGTGACATCGTCCTGAGTAAATGATATACCGGATTACGCATGAATAAAGGGCATACCTACATACGCAAGAATAAAGGGCATACCTAAATACGCAAGAATAAAGGGCGGGCATACCTGATTACAATAAATAAAGGGCATACCTGATTACAACTGAGTAGAGTACATACCTGAAAACACCTGAATAAAAGACAAACCTGGGTACATATGAGCAGAGGATAGAGGCGTCCATTGCGGGACTGCATGAGATAAATTACCACGATCCCCACTGACCAACATCCCCACTGACCACCATCCCCAATAACCACCATCCCAAATGACCACCATCTGCAATGACCACTGTGAGGGTTTTTAAGTTCGATGTGTTAAGTAGTGTAAAATATTTTATTACTGAACAAACTTGGAGGCGTGTGTTAGCTGTGGCCCTCCGTTCCTTTCTCTCAAATAACGAAATGAGACAGTTCTTGCTGATTTAACTTTATTGCACAATAACACAATAAAATATAAGTATGATAAAAGTTCACTGCATATATTATATCAAATATTTTAGATCACCACCAAAAGAATAATTTAATTATATTTACTAAAGTCCATTAGGATCACACACAAAAATAGATTATGTCTCTCATATTATTTCTAATCAAGTCTTCTGTTCACCAAAAAGAAAATAGCTATTATATATTCCATTATGATCCTGTACAAAATATGTCTATCATCAAGGTGAACTCTCACTCTCCATAATAATAATCTAAAAAAAACACAGGACACGTCTGTCCTCTTCGAGAGTGAATTTTTAACTGACTATTTCCTTTCCGAAAATATAAAAAACCCGGATCTCCAGTTGATTAAAAACTGTGATCCTAATATCTGCAAAACAAACTCTTTAATCATACCTTTACAACCACCATCCCCAATGACCACCATCCCAAATGATCACCATCCCTACTGACCACATTCCCAATGACCACCATCCCCAATGCCCACCATCCCAACTGACCACCATCTGCAATGACCACCATCCACAATGACCACCATCCCAAATGATCACCATCCCAACTGACCACCATCTGCAATGACCACCATCCCGAATGATCACCATCCTAAATGACCACCATCCCCAATGACCACCATCCCCAATGACCACCATCCCTACTGACCACCATCCCAAATGACCACCATCCCCAATGACCACCATCCCCAATGCCCACCATCCCAACTGACCACCATCCCAAATGACCACCATCTCAAATGACCACCATCCCAAATGACCACCATCCCAAATGACCACCATCGCAAATGACCACCATCCCCAATGACCACCATCCCAAATGACCACCATCCCAATGACCACCATCCCCAATGACACCATCCCCAATGCCCACCATCCCAACTGACCACCATCTGCAATGACCACCATCCCCAATGCCCACCATCCCAACTGACCACCATCTGCAATGACCACCATCCCAAATGACCGACATCCCAAATGACCACCATCCCCAATGACCACCATCCCAAATGACCACCATCCCAAATGACCACCATCGCAAATGACCACCATCCCCAATGACCACCATCCCAAATGACCACCATCCCAATGACCACCATCCCCAATGACACCATCCCCAATGCCCACCATCCCAACTGACCACCATCTGCAATGACCACCATCCCCAATGCCCACCATCCCAACTGACCACCATCTGCAATGACCACCATCCCAAATGACCGACATCCCAAATGACCACCATCCCCAATGACCACCATCCCAAATGACCACCATCCCAAATGACCACCATCCCAAATGACCACCATCCCAAATGACCACCATCCCCAATGACCACCATCCCCAATGCCCACCATCCCAACTGACCACCATCTGCAATGACCACCATCCCAAATGACCGACATCCCAAATGACCACCATCCCCAATGACCACCATCCCAAATGACCACCATCCCAAATGACCACCATCCACAATGACCACCATCCCCACTGATAAGCGTTTTATTTCATTTTTTTTATTTTGATGAGGAATTAATAAGTCCAGTTTTATAACTTAATCATGGCCAATAATTGGTAAATGTATTTCTCGAAATAACGTGTGAGAAAAAGATTGTATAGGCTAGGTTAGGACATGTTGAATGTGTTATATTTTATTTTATGTTGATTGGTACAGAGTTCTTATTTAATTTCTTTTGAAACTTATGATTAGGGTGTAATACAAGGTGAGTTCAGTGAAATTGGATTAAGTTGAAGTAATAATAATAAATTATACCAACATTTACATTGCTAGACCTGAACAAATATTATGAACTTATCTAAAAAAGAAAGTATGTTTACATTATTGTATCGTGAATCTGTAATTATATGGGTGAGTCTATTTATTTTATCTCATGAGCAAAAGGAACAAAAATTCTGAAACGATTTTTAATTAAGATTTTTATTTTAAAAAAACAACAACAAAGATTTTTTGAAATAGACGAAATCCGCCGAAACTCATTCATACAAATGTGCTGAAAACCCGCCAAATCCGTTGTTTCGAAAAGCAATATCAAATTTTACTTCCATTTTTTAAATTCGAAATACTTTTTTTTTCATTGTTTACTAAGGTAATGTTAATCAGTGATGTCTAAACAATCCGTTAAAACCGCACAAACAGGTGGGTGATCCCCCAGTCCACCCCCCCCCCCGCGTTTTGTCTGGCCCCTCTGCTTATTTGTTCTACTTAGTAAAATGTATTACCTGCCCCCCCTGCTGTAGAATGCCTGGCCCCTGCTGTAGAATGCCTGGCCCCTGCTGTAGAATTTTCACGCTACGGGGCTGCGCGGCGTTAAGAATTCATATCTAAAACTAAAACGTGGAATTACTTCAATAAATATCGAATTTAAAACAATATTTTGTTAATTTGAAGTTATAATGGCTGATTAATGCGAGACGATTTACTGCGACATTCCATTCAATTTAAAAACAATGTCGAAATGAAAGAAATTATTAGGAAGATACAAAGGTGGCTGGTAAATATTTGTGATCCGTCACATGCTGAGATTCTCTGTGTTTGACTGTACACTAGTGTTATTGGATGCTGTACTAAACTTTGCTGTCAGTACTAAATGATATCCTTGTTTTTATTACTCCTAAATTGTTTATTCTATTTCTTAAAAATTTTATAACCCAAAACTAAACAATTTGACTTGATAGGAACAAATTAGACACAGTTTTGGTGTGAAAAAAAACATTAAGAAAAATGTATTTAATTTTCGATGATTAAAAATTAATTTGCTTTTTACTAGGAAAAAACTGGCAGAGGTAATATTTTAAATACTACAGAGAAAGATGTGTCACTAAGCTTAAAACTGTTCATATGCTTTTATTTTTAGCAACACATTACCAAAATGGTTATACATTCATTAATTTGTAAGTCTTCAAGGTAAAAATAAAATGTGTTCTCCATTTAATTTCTGTGTGACTATTGGTTATTCATGCCTTGGAATTCACACATTTCATTTATAGCACCAGAAAATTATTTTCAATCAGAATATGAACACTAATGCATTTGAATTGAGACCTGCTGGTATATATATATATATATATATATATATATATATATATATATATAGTTACACACATTTTGAAAGAAAATAAAGATTCAAAAAAGATGGAAATCTGAAACTTACAAAAATATTTTTCTGTTTTATTCTCGGTTCTTTTCGGTATAACGCTGAGAAAGTATCAAAAGGGTAACTCACTGCAGAATGTAAATTCATATCAGCAAAGTTTAAATTTAACTTTCTGTGTCTTATTACTGAAGGAATGCTTTTGGACTGAATAGGTTTAACTGTTGCTGTTTCTGTCTCTATGTATTACGTTTATAAAATCATGTGCATGCTCATGTCGAGCTAAACATGTTTTAGTATTAACACAATACAGGCCAGTCGGTACCTGCTGCAGGTAGACAAACATCTGAACATATTTGTGTTCTTACTGTTTGTTATTTATACAATATATTGTTCACACTTGGGCGATGTTGTTATTTTTATTACATTATTCTTTTATTGTATAAACAAATGTTGTTTATTTTGACTGCACGCAGTTTAATGCTGGGGTTACATTTGGTAAACTGTCAAGAAAACCAACACACTTTTAATAACGAAAGATCGTCGCTGCGTCCTTGCAAAAATAAATAAATAAAACATATTACATAATTAAATGAAGAAAACGAGACATGTCTTTGTTTCCTTTTTGTTTCGTTTACATTTTTAGACAGTCACATCATCATTTACCACTTCCCCACTGAAGGCGCCCACGAGGGAGTGCAGCGAGATCTGCTGATCTCTGCTATTTTGTGTCACTCTTTCCGTTATTTCTTAAACGGTTCTCTGACGTGCATTATTCCATCAAGACATCCATGTTTGATCGTGTGACATCAATAAAAAAATACTTTGCGCTCGTCACTATCAAAAACTGTTTCTTCTCCCCAATAAAACTCGTCCGCACTTTGATACTTAATACTTAAACATCTTCCAAATATGAATCCCACAGTTTTCTATAATATCAAACCATGAACTCCACCTTTGTCTATACAAAATGGCTTCACAAGACGGAAGTATCGCACGGGAATCCTCAGAAAAAAAATGATAGATGATCCACGTAATAAAATTTCCATTAAAAATATTGCAGCAGCAATAAAAAAAAATAATTTGTAACACTAGTTTTAAAAAATAGTTTATTTTTATTTTTTTAACAAAACAAATGTTGGCTCTATTGTTCAGAAAATTCCATAAAGCAAAACGATGGAAGTGGATACATACATCCCGTAGGTACAGACAAGTACGGCCATTTAGGAAACAAACTTCACCCAAAATGAAATTAAATCCTGTAAATGTAAAAATAACGTCGGCGAAATTCTAGTATGAAAACAAATTTAGTTATTCACGTATTTCCGGTGTATGTCAGCTCCCCACCCCATAAGTTCATTGATTCAAATGTATAAACCACATATGCGTAAAAAAATCAAATTTTTTCATAGACATTAAATATGCGAAAAACATCAGTGACGTAGAAAGCTTTTATGCCGCATGGGTTGAACCCTAAAAATGCCGCACCTGCCATTTTCGAAATCAGAACACGTTAACTAATCAAACAACTTGGAAACCGGACTAAATATATGAAAATATCTTAAGAATTAGAATATGATTTGAAGTTTGTTATCTCTCTGTTTTCGTATTTTACAGTCTTTTACGAGCTTGACATGTGCATTTCACTTTTTAATGAGCTTTTAAATAAGTAATTCCTGACATCATACGAATATATATAAAGCTATATTCATTACTAAAAAGTACTAGCGTATCTGCACAGCTAGGTATACAGATTATTTATTTATTTACTGCTACATATTAACTAATGTAAAGGCATATTACGTTAAATTGTGATCACCCACGCTTTTAATTTAGTAATGATAATTTATAAAAATATTTGTATGATATTGTCGGAGCTTTAATTGATACTGTTACTAATGTAGGAATTGTTATATGTCACCTCAATTGTTGTGACATTATCATAATTAATGTAGGAATTGTTATATGACACCTCAATTGTTGTGACATTATCATAATTAATGTAGGAATTGTTATATGACACCTCAATTGTTGTGACATTATCATAATTAATGTAGGAGTTGTTATATGACATCTCAATTGTTGTGACATTATCATAATTAATGTAGGAATTGTTATATGACACCTCAATTGTTGTGACATTATCATAATTAATAACAGCCAGAGCACCATGTACTCTTTCTTCATCAAAAACAAAAGTTCATCCACAAATTATTAACACAAGAAAATAAATACTTATATATGATATCAAAACATCTCCTACTAGTAAGAATTCTAAAAAGAATTCAACCTGCTATTATTGCACACTTCGCCATAATTTGAATGTTTATATAAAATGAACAAAGTCTCACTATTTAAATATGTAAACGCTGGATCTATGCCTTTTCTACAAAAAAAAATATTCATTGAAAGTTATTTATGGATTTTTAAAACATTATCAACAACAGTTTCATATTATGATTTACAGAAGACTGTTAAAATCCCATTTTACTCGTGTATTTATCCCCCCCCCCACCCCTCCGGTAGTACTGATTTCACACAAATTTTGTGCTTTTGGTCTTGACACATCAGAAATTTTTCATGACATGCAAACATTTTAAAATATCAACACAAAAATTAAATTGTACACTGTATAACATATAGTACTGGATGCTAACAAAAATGTTATTTAGCCTATTTAATAGTCTTATTTGCTTGCCATCCCTGCTATGACATTCCCTAAATTTTAGGAATGTAACACTTTGTAACAGAGTTTGTGTCCTTGTCCATCAAATGGTATCTACTAACAGTGCACAGGTTAGCATTACAGAAAATACCAATGGTTATTTTGTTATATTTTCTATTTTGCTTTTATGACCAAGACTCGAAAACTATAAAAAAAAAATATCTCATACAAGAAAAAATATTGACCATATTATCTGTTTAGATTTATATTTAGTAACACAATGTCACAGAAACCTGATGTCATTGTCCATTACTTTAAGAGTCAAGATATTAAACTTAAAAGTGTGTTTACTATCTAGATTTAGTTAGTCATTTAGTTAGTCATTTAGTTGGTCATTTAGCTAAACAAGTCCCCAAATGTAATCTACCCCTCAGGTTCTCGTTTTCCTGTCCTTGGTAGTGACGTTCCGACTGCAGTATATCTTATATAATGCCTCCATGTTTTACTTAAACCTTGATGCCAACTTATATCAGTGTCATTTCAAATGCTACAAAGGACACTGTAATTGTATACACTACAATGTACACCTATATATTTCAGTGTAATTGCACATACTATAATGGACACATTAATTATAGTGTAATTGTACATACTACAATATACACATATATTTCAGTGCAATTGTACTTACTACAATGTACACCTATTTACTTCAGTGTTCTCATACACCGAAATATTTCTATAAATGCCTATATGCTGCTATGTACTACATTAAGCTCCAATGTGCCACTACATATTCCTAAATATTCCTACACCCTCCTATGTAATCATACTCCAGTGTACTCTTGTATGTTCCTATTTAATCTTACAAAATTAAAAGTATTACATGCTTCTATATACTCCTGTTTTCTTATAAGTCTCCATTTATGCTCTTATAATACATGCGCCTATTTACTTTTGCTACACATATGTTACTCCTGTGTACTCCTAAATTGTCCTATGCTATTTCACGTGCGTCTATGATCTTCCACTTGATCTTATGTACTGTTTTATTATCTACTTCTAATACTTCTATGTATTCGTATATTCTCCTATTTAAATGTGTTTGTTCCTATATACTGCTACATAATCCTAGGTACTCCTGTAAGCTCGTGTGCAATATTATGTATGCTTCTATGTACCACTACATGCTTATATATACATATATATATTCCTGAATTCTCATTTGTACTCCATTAATCCTAACTGCGCGTGTGTACTCCAGTTAGCTCCTACATGCTCCGATATGCTCTTTTGTATTCCTTCATGCTCGTTTGTTCTTCACATACGCCGATGTACTTTCACTTGCTTCTGTCTGTTTGTATGTTTGTTTGTATGTTTGTATTTGTGTTTGTTCCCCTACATACAGAGCCATAGTCATCTATTGTAATGCCCTGTGCGAGATAAACTTTGGCGCCCCCACCCACCCTTGACCCCCCACTATAAAAAGTACATAAAGTTTATCAACGTCCTGAAAGGTGCAACATAAACCACATTACAAGGGTCGTCCTTATGGACTAGTGACCACATAGGGCCCTCTATCATAAAGAGCCCCCCCCCCCACGGTCAAAGCTTTTTTTTTCCTTCGCAAGTAATATAATAACTATACATTTATTAGGCTGTTATCTTGAAAGTAAACATCTTAAAAAAAACACAGGGTTGTGATATTTTTTGTAGAAATTTGCTATTGGAAATGATTTCTTTCTTTTAGCTCCAATACGGTCACCTTTACTAGTTTGTTAGCAGTTACAACACTTGCGTCACATTTTTTCTTTTACTTATATTTTCAATGACTCTCGTATTATATTATGTCCTGAGTCACTTTCAGTGGTGTACGGGGGTCGTCTTTGAGCATAAGCCCTTTCAGACACATACTGTAAAACAGTGATTCTCAAACTTGTACGCTTCGCGACCCACTACGAAAACTGTTTTGTTTCTGCGACTCACCTGCACGGAAAGAAAATCGAACCGTCATTAATTGTTTATGTAGATTGCCTCTCTTAATTTACAAGCTTATTTAATTATTTAGTTTTATAAAATACAGAGAAAAATATAGTAAAACATAAAGAAACATATAGAGAAACATGAAGAGAAAATACCGAGAAACATATAGAGAAACATTTAGTGCTGCCTAATACAAATATAGATACTCTATTCTTTAATTATACATTTTTATTTTGTTGCGATTCACCTGAAATTCATCCTCTATCCACACTTTGGGAACCACTGCTCTAAACTCGCATCCTCTACCCACACATCGGGAACCACTGCTCTAAACTCACATCCTCTACCCACACTTCGGGAACCACTGCTCTAAACTCACATCCTCTACCCACACTTCGCGAACCACTGCTCTAAACTCACATCATTTACCCACACTTCGCGAACCACTGCTCTAAACTCACATCCTCTACCCACACTTCGCGAACCACTGCTCTAAACTCACATCCTCTACCCACACTTCGCGAACCACTGCTCTAAACTCACATCCTTTACCCACACTTCGGGAACCACTGCTCTAAACTCACATCCTCTACACACTTCGCGAACCACTGCTCTAAACTCAAATCCTTTACCCACACTTCGGGAACCACTGCTCTAAAGTTACTTCCTCTACGCACAAAAAAATTGACCTTTGACATGATTTGGTTTTATTTTATGTGGGAATGATATAAAAATGAATTAAATAATACATGAAATATTAACAAATGTAAATGGCAAAAAATAAAAAAGAAGCGCACCTTAACAAATTAGTGTTTACAGACATTAACACATTAGTGTTTACAGACCTTTGAAAAAAGTGTGTTTATCTTAAAACATCCAAACATTGCCGGCAATTACAAGACCTAAATATTAGCCCTAGTAGAAAGTTTTGATTGGAACATTATTTTTTGTTATAATTCTCAAAAAAAATGTGTTCTATGACAAAAAAAACGATAATTCAGTCTGGTGCCACTAAATGTAAGTAGATCTATCATAAATTGGTATATCAGTCTGGTACCACTAAATGTAAGATGATCTATCATAAATTGATTTATCAGTCTGGTACCACAAAATGTAAGTTGATCTATCATAAATTGATATATCAGTCTGGTACCACTAAATGTGAGATGATCTATCTTAAATTGATCTATCAGTCTGGTGCCACTAAATGTAATATGATATATCATAAATTGATCTATCAGTCTGGTGCCACTAAATGTAAGATGATCTATCATAAATTGATCTATCAGTCTGGTGCCACTTAATAAAAGTTGACAGCTGCAAATATGGCCTAAGTCTGGCTATTTGAGGGTCCGCACTCGGCCCCACTTTATAATTTTTATTTTCAAGAAGGCCGATATTTTTTTAACTGGGCATAGTCCACTTCTAAATAAAGGGCCCACACATCCCTTGGAACAACATTTATTTCAGTTTTATGTTAAGTCTGAGCTTGGTTAATAATTTTAAATTTACATTTCAAGCTTGATTCACACGTATGCTATAAATGAGTTGATTTAAGATTGTATCCAACAAGATCGTCTTGTGAGCATTATGGACCCCCCCCCCCGGGTAAATCACTAAATGAGACAAAAAATGTCTTCTAGCATGGGCCTCCCCCTAAACTCATGTGCAACAGGGTGATGTAGCTAAGTATGGACACCCATTTCCATACAGAACAGCTTCCTATCTTTGTTTCATCTTATCAACATAAAGACTTACTATTTCCCACACACCCACACAAACTGACTATTATTTTAACATACATGGAGTTTCCTCTTACTGCACCAGGAACAAAATATGACAAAAATCAATAACGATAATTCATTTTTGTTTTGCACGTTCATATGACGCATTGCATATTTACTTCCCCTGATATTGGGCAGGCCGCTATCTTTTGAGACCAAAAAAAATAAAAACAACAGCGGTGAAAGAGGTTTTCCCCGGAAGGTCGTAAAAGCAAAAGGTCGGATGTATTATCTGTAGTTTGTACAATGTAGCTTTTCTTTTGGTCTGAAGACGGCGTCAGTTTGATGATGTACAACATGCCATTAACATTTTGTAACACCTCTCCTACCTGTCGATAGTTATTGTATGCGATATGGAACACTTTGGTTTTTACTGCGTTATATATATATATATATATATATATATATATATATATATATTATATATATATATATTATATATATATATATATATATATATATACCTATATAGAGGCATTTGCTGTCTGTCTGTCTGTCTGTTCCCTTATAACTCAAGATCCAGATAACCAAATAATGTGAAATTTGTTACACATACACATAATTACATGGGGAAGGTTATAGGACAGGTTTCGTTTCATCTCGATGGGTAGTTTAATTGTAATTATTTTTTTTTTTTTTAGTATTTTACTATATTAAAGTAATCTCGACGGCGCCATAAATAAAATTCCTCTGTGACGTCATTTCCCGATTCGAATAGAACTTGCGTGATGCAAAGAATTGTTGATGTTTTTTCATGCTCCCTGATTTGTACAGTTTGAGGAAGATAAAGGAATGAAGAAGGATTTTAGAAGAAGTGTGAAGCCATAATAATAAGTATATATATATATATATATATATATATATATATATATAGAGAGAGAGAGAGAGAGAGAGAGAGAAGAGAGAGAGAGGGAGAGGGAGGGGAGAGAGAGATAAAGAGAGAGAGAGAGAGGGGGCAGGAGGGAGAGAGAGGAAAGGAGGGTAGGAGGGTAGGAGGGAGGGAAGGAGGGGATAGAGGAGGGAGGGGGGAGGGATGGACAGGGGGGGAGAAAAGGAGGGGGAGAGAGAGGAGATGGGGGGAGAGGGAGATGGGAGAGGGAGTAGGGGAGATGGAGAGAGAAAGGAAGGGAGTGAGAGAGGGGTAGGGAGGGAGAGAGAGGGGTGGGAGAGAGGGAGGGAGAGAGATAAAGAGTGAGGGGGGGCAGGGAGGGAGAGAGAGGGAATGAGGGAGGGAGGAAGGGGGGAGAGGGGGAGGGAGAGAGAGAGGTGGAAAGGGGAGGGAGGGAGAAAGGAGGGAGAGAGGGGTTAGGGAGGGAGAGAGGGAAGGGAAGGAGAGAGGGAGGATGGACGTTGGGAGAGAAGGAGAGGGAGAGGGGAGAGAGGGAGATGGGAGAGAGATGGGAGAGAGAGAGGGAGAGGGAGGGAGGGAAAGGGAAAGAGGGGAGGGAGGGAGGGAGAGAGAGGAAGGGAGAGAGGGGGTAGGGAGAAAACAGAAGGTAAACAGAAAGCCTTATTTTAAACCCGGGCAAAGCCGGGTACTTGCAACTAGTACATATATATACTTAGTGAGGAATTCAGTTGTACCTCCATTTTTAGACAGTGTATCACAGACTGAATTAACGAATCAAGCATCAAGACATGAACATATAAAATAAGTAAACATTGTTTTCTTCGACTTCATCCCTGAGAAAATGTAAATTAGATTTCGAATGTGACTGTAAGGTATAATGGAGAGTATAACCGTCTTTACAATATCATGGACAGGGCTGGGGTGTCGGCACTTTTTACTAGATGTCGGCAAGGGTGTATTAATCTATGAACAAAGTATACACATGATAGGGGATGAGGGAGCATCACAGACTCCCAAAAATTTTCCTTTAAATACATTAAATAAAACTATTATAGTGCAAAACTTTATCAAACTATGTTCGCTGACAAAAAGTTATTCACATTTCGAAAAAGTATTGATGTACTATCAACTGATACGAGAACTAATCTAGATGTATGTACAATCAAATGATAGGATAACTAATGTAGATATATTTACAATCAACTGATACGAAAACTAATCTAGATGTGTGTACAATCAACTGATACGAGAACTAATCTAGATGTATATACAAACTACTGATACGTGAATAATCTAGATGTATGTACAAAGTACAATCTACTGATACGAGAACTAATCTAGTTGTATATACAAACTACTGATATGAGAACTAGTCTAGTTGTATGTACGAAGTACAATCAAATGATATGAGAACTAATCTAGTTGTATGTACAAATTACAATCAAATGATACGAGAGCTAATCTAGTTGTATGTACAAAGTACAATAAAATGATACGAGAACTAATCTAGTTGTATTACAAAGTACAAACTACTGATACGAGAACTAATCTAGTTGTATGTACAAAGTGCAATCAACTGATACGAAAACAAGTGTACATATACAAGTAAATGAAACGAGAATTTAATGTCCCGCTATTGTACTTTCTTTTTTAATACAGCTGCTCCTCACTTAAAATGTGTAATCGAAATAAATTCGACACAAATTACTTAATGTATTATTGTGTATTCAAATGTGGCTCTTCTGTGAGTTCCGTGAGGCGTCCAAAGAGAAATGTTCTATCATTCAATGTCATTTGCTCAATAAGTTTTGTTAAATTGACTGTTGGTTGTGCCACTTTTTATGGTATTATTACTATCTAAATGAAAGCCCTATGGTATTATTACTAAAGCCCTATGGCTACCCTTAATGTGAGTCTTTTCTTTAGATGACATTTTATGTCAGTTCCGAATATGACTGAGTTTTCTGAAACTGAACAGTCGCATAAATCATTAGCAAATATGCAAATGAAACTATTGATTCAGAAAGATCATGCTACATATGGCTTATCCTACCACCATATCGCCTCTGTTCCAAAGAAAGTGACCAGAGGTTCAATCGCATAAGTCGTTTTAAACCCATGACACATGTCAATCAACAAGTGGCAATTATCTGCAGATGTTCACTATTTGTATTATTCAGAGTCAGATACAGTAATTAATAGAATTAGCAAATGACAATCGTTATGTTTCAAGGTCCTCTACTTGCTACGGTTATGTTTCAAGGTCCTCTACTTGCTATGGTTATGTTTCAAGGTCCTCTACTTGCTACGGTTATGTTTCAAGGTCCTCTACTTGCTATGGTTATGTTTCAAGGTCCTCTACTTGCTATGGTTATGTTTCAAGGTCCTCTACTTGCTATGGTTATGTTTCAAGGTCCTCTACTTGTTATGGTTATGTTTCAAGGTCCTCTACTTGCTACGGTTATGTTTCAAGGTCCTCTACTTGCTACGGTTATGTTTCAAGGTCCTCTACTTGCTATGAAAATGTTTCAAGGTCCTCTACTTGCTATGGTTATGTTTCAAGGTCCTCTACTTGCTATGGTTATGTTTCAAGGTCCTCTACTTGCTATGGTTATGTTTCAAGGTCCTCTACTTGCTATGAAAATGTTTCAAGGCCCTCTACTTGCTATGAAAATGTTTCAAGGTCCTCTACTTGCTATGGTTATGTTTCAAGGTCCTCTACTTGCTATGGTTATGTTTCAAGGTCCTCTACTTGCTACGGTTATGTTTCAAGGTCCTCTACTTGCTATGGTTATGTTTCAAGGTCCTCTACTTGCTATGGTTATGTTTCAAGGTCCTCTACTTGCTATGGTTATGTTTCAAGGTCCTCTACTTGCTATGGTTATGTTTCAAGGTCCTCTACTTGCTATGGTTATGTTTCAAGGTCCTCTACTTGATTTTTTTTCGCAAACTCTGAAATAACAGCATTCGGGTAAAAATAAACGCTCATAGGTGTTGCGTTACAAAGAAAATTCATCCCATAATTTTCGTAACTCGTTAAGCCCGCGACTATTGTGATTGACAATGAGCTGTAATTTTTAATACATTTTAACGCTATTTGCTAAATATGTTCAAAAGCAAACTAGATGGTGGACATAAGTGAAAATATCTCCAACGAAACTTCACATTTGGTTCAATTTATATTTATTTATTTGCTTGTGTTAAATACATTAAAAGGGTCGTCCATTTAATACGTCAACAACTTTAGCGCATTTTAGACCCCCACCACCTTTTCACCTGTCAGAAATTATTAAACTTTTAGTTTCACATCCATCCGAAAATCAACCCCCAAATTAATCCATTTATTCTGTATTTTAGGTACAAGCCAAAAATTAATACATTTATTCTGTCCATTAAGTACAAGAATGTGAGGCCAAAACCAAGAAAGTCGGAAATAATTATTTTATTCATTACGAAAATCAGAGAAATTCTTAAAGACTGTCAGACTCTATAGCAGCCTAGGCCCACCAGAGCTAAGCGGCCCCTTGTCTGGACGTTTATTTGCCAGCCACAGGAACAATCTGAGCAACTGGCAGGGGTCCGCTGCTAATTGACTTAACAGCTGGGGGGCTGCTAATTGACTTTACAGCTGGGGGGGGGGGCTCTTGTTTTCTATCTTTATTACAGTTAAACATTTGCAAATAGTGGCCTGTATAACTTTTAGCATAGGCTCTTTTCCTGTGGGCCCCAAATGACCTTTGTATAGAATCCCGCCCCTTGCCAGTGTCTTTGTTGCATTCTCCCATATCATGTATGTTACTAGTTTGTTTTAATTGTTTACATTGTGTTTTTTTTTTTTGTTGTTTTTGTTTGGTTTTTTTTTTTGCTTCATTAGGTTTGTGGCATTTTTTATTATGTTATTACAGATGTAACTTCACAAACAGTATAGTTATATTTAGCAACAAAAGCAAGTGATGATTGATAGCAATGTTTATTACACAACATCACCAAGCAACATCAATTAATTAAAAAAACAATATCAATGTTAGGTTACACGTTCAATATAGTTCAATAGCAATGTTAGGTTACAAATTCAATATAGTCCAATAGCAATGTTAGGTTACACGTTCAATATAGTTCAATAGCAATGTTAGGTTACACGTTCAATATAGTTCAATAGCAATGTTAGGTTACACGTTCAATATAGTTCAATAGCAATGTCAGGTTACATGTTCAATATAGTTCAATAGCAATGTTAGGTTACACGTTCAATATAGTTTAATAGCAATTGTAGGTTACAAGTTCAATATAGTTCAATAGCAATGTTAGGTTACATGTTCAATATAGTCCAATAGCAATGTTAGGTTACAAGTTCAATATAGTTCAATAGCAATGTTAGGTTACAAGTTCAATATAGTCCAATAGCAATGTAAGGTTACAAGTTCAATATAGTTCAATAGCAATGTTAGGTTACACGTTCAATATAGTTCAATAGCAATGTTAGGTTACAAGTTCAATATAGTTCAATAGCAATGTTAGGTTACAAATTCAATTTAGTTCAATAGCAATGTTAGGTTACAAGTTCAATATAGTCCAATAGCAATGTAAGGTTACAAGTTCAATATAGTTCAATAGCAATGTTAGGTTACACGTTCAATATAGTTCAATAGCAATTGTAGGTTACAAATCCAATATAGTCCAATAGCAATGTTAGGTTACACGTTCAATATAGTCCAATAGCAATGTTAGGTTACAAGTTTTAGTCCGATACCAATGTTAGTCTACGAATTCATTTGGTTTCACTAAGTTCAATAGTTTCAGTTTAAGCTATGCGCGACTTGTCAATACTGTTATAAAAATGTTTGTTGGCCTCTTTTACAATCGGAATCTAGAAATGATCCGCCACCCATTGACACATAGGACAATGTATCGAATCTACCGAACCTGAGTCACCGTAAAATAATCTAATTTGTACTTTAAACCTTTATCTGTCCAATTCAAATTTAACCCTAAACTCTTCATTTAACTACTTTATAATCTTATTTTCTCAATCCATCTTCTGGATTGTTTAGTTCAAAAAAGAAATAACACTGAATTTATTTAAAATACCAGATATATTATTCTGTTTTCTAAATATACATCGTAATAACTTTCATTTAAAGAACCCCGTTCTCCACAATGGTGTTAAAAAAATTAAGTAAAAGTTGTACTCTTTATGAGATATTATGGTCTAAAGTTGGGACTTTTAAACAAGTCTCAAAACTTTATTTTAAAAAAATGACAAAAAGGGAAAAAAAATATTAGAATTCTTATCAAAATTCTTAGAATGATTAGTTCTTTGAAATGAAACAGATAATAAACATTCTAATATCAGTCTAAAATATCGTTATATAATGAGTGATAATTAATACCAAACATAACGGTCCTGCGAGTCACATTTGGCCAACAGTGCATTTTACTTTTGGCCACCAGTAGGGGGAACCTGTCTAGAGACTTGGAAATATGTAGGGGTCGTTATCAAAAGCACTTGTCGGCAGATAATGATTTAAGGACGGGCGCATGATTAAAGCGCCCAATATTATATTCTGCTTCTGTTCATTGTTTGTTTGTTTTTATTATAATT